>JAAGAY010002744.1:0-19738 GCA_011801015.1 Ardeotis arabs | reverse complement strand
TATTATCTCCCCCTGTTCTCTCGGAGGGTGGGGGGAGTGAGAGAGAGACTGCGTAGTCTGGTCCCGATCCGGGCTGAACTACGACACAAGCTCTTGTTACAGTTTTCTTAGAAATTAGCTTTGTTTTTCCACCTGAATGTATCTATACATCAATCTCTCCAGCAAACAAACAAACAAAAAAATACTCCAGTTGAACTCTGTCAATACAGTATGATCCTGAAGTGTATTTTCAGAGAAAACTGTGTTCTTATTTATATTTGTTGTGCCTACGGTGTGTTCATGATGAGGAGAGACAGGTCTGACTACTCGCTTTCAAATCCTGCAACCTTTAAGAGGAATCAGTCCATATTTTGCTCAGAGACACCTTCCATTAAATCAACCAAAGTAAACACTGCTCAGGAGCTGCATGTTTCCAGCTCATTGAAATACTAAATGGAAACACCTGGTGGGTGGATTGGTTAATACAGGCATAATCGATTGGTGGGAGTGATACATGGCTGAGCCTCATTATGCTGGAGCTGGTTGTTAATTAAGCAGCCAGGCCGGGGGCTGTGGGCAGATGTGCGTGTGTAGCTGACCTGCCTGGGGATTTATTTCTCTGGAGTTGCCTAGCAATGTGACAGAGACATCTGTACTCCTGTGGCACTCCTAGCCTCTCCACACCTCAAAAGAGTCCACTGGGAAGACTTCATGATGCTCTCAGAGTGCAACACAGACCCACGGAGAGAGAAAACAACAAATAGCTGCAGGAAGATTGAGTGTCATTGCTCGCAGATGTACGGAAGTTCTGTTTGTGTGGACATAAGGCGCCAACCGCAGTTGGTTCTGCTGCATAAAAATGTGCTAATTAAAAACCCTGACCCAAGCGCTGAATGCCTTCAGTCTCCATTGAGTTTCCTTCCTTGGCAAGTGGCACCTTGGCATGGTGACCCCTGGCATCTTGCAAACAAAAGTGAGCATCTAACTAAGGCCCATTACCAGAATGCCTCTAGTCTGGGCAGATTAGCTCCAGAACCAGGATCCAAACACTAGGGAAGTGATGGTAGTGTTCCCTGAGAGAGTTAGTATAATACGTAAAGGTGCTGGTATGTTCCTGGGATTATCCTTTTTATTTCTTTTTTAAATAACCAGCTCTTCATATAAAAATATGTAAGTTATCCTGGAAGAAAGAAGCTCAGTTTTCTCTACCTGAATGTGTTCTAGCTCTTCTACTGTTTTACAGGACATGGGAATCACTACAGATCCTGTGGCTCTAACTTAGAAAACCAGTGCTTCTATAGTGCCTGATCTCTGCTCCAGAGAGCGCTTTGAAATCTGAGTGGCTGGAAAAAAACTCCCAATGCAGCCTTGATTCCTTCCCCTGAGGCCCAGAAAGGTGCAGAAGTTAACGTGCACATCCCTGCAGTGAGCTGCCTATCTTCAGATAGATTTCTTTGCTAAGAGAATTTCTGAAATATCTTTTTCAGATGCTTGAATTGGTTATAAGCTACATATTGAGGTGAGCAGTCACCCAAAAAATGCACATTACAGTCCGGAAGTTTTCATAATCCTTTAATAAAGCCAGTTTAAATGGCAGTGTTGCTTCAGTCCTAGTGGAACTGCTGGGAATTCGAGGTCCAACGGAGCAACTGGCTATTGCAGTGTATCTCATATTGATGGAATTCGTGTTCATGGAAGGACTATGCAGAAACAGAAGTAGCACACAGGATTTGCTTAAACTGCATCTAAGACTCCACTGGAGGGATCCCAAACCTAGCAGAGGCCGAGGGAGTTCTAATATATTTTTCTAGTGTTTGATCATTGCAAACATATCTCTGACTTTTTCTGAGCTATAAAATACACCTGCAATTATTTTTATAGCTGTGTTACTTGGAGAGTATAAAACATGTATTTTTTCACTTTCTTGCACTTAAACACTCTAAAGGAAATGAAAACCATTGGAAGGAGTAGTTGATTTCTGTCACACAAAGATGAATCTCAAGTTAACTATTCAAAAGCTCATTGTATGCAAACTCCTAACACACATAGCCTAACTTCCTGCGGTATTAGCACTTTTAAAAACATATGGAAGTAAGCTTTAATTTGCAACTTAGACACTTACTACCATTGTTAGTCTGTAAAATTCTTGGCTAGTATTCACAAGTGGTAAAAGAGTAAGAAATTATTAAGAAAGATCCTGTTTCTGCCATCCAGGAGGACCTTGACAGGCTGGAGAGGTGGGCCTGTGCAAACCTCATGAAATCCAACAATGCCAAGTGCAAGGTCCTGCATGTGGGTCAGGGCAATCCCAGGCTCAAATACACGCTGGGCAGAGAATGAGTTGAGAGCAGTCCTGAGAAGGACTTGGGAGTGCTGGCGGATGAGAAGCTCAAATACAAGCCAACAATGTGCACTTGCAGTCCAGAAAGCCAATCACATCCTGGGCTGCATCAAGAGGAGTGCAGCCAGCAGATCGAGGGAGGTGATTCTCCCCCTCTACTCTGCCCTGGTGAGACCCCACCTGGAGTACTGTGTCCAGTTCTGGAGCCCCCAACATAAGAAAGACATGGACCTGTTGGAGAGAGTCCAGAGGAGGGCCATGAAGATGATAAGAGGGCTGGAGCACCTCTCCTATGAGAATAGGCTGAGAGAGCTGAGGCTGTTCAGCCTGGAGAAGAGGAGGCTCTGGGGAGACCTGATAGTGGCCTTCCAGTACCTCAAGGGGGCCTACAAGAAAGATGGGGAGAGGCTGTTCAGTAGGGCCTGTTGTGATAGGACAAAGGATAATGGCTTTAAACTAGAAGGAGGTAGATTTAGACTAAATGTAAGGAAGACATTTTTTTCAATGACGATGTTGAAACAGGTTGCCCGATGCTCCATCCCTGGGAACATTCAAGGCCAGGTTGGATGAGACTCTGAGCAACTTGATCTGGTTGGAGATGTCCCTGCTCCTTGCAAGGGAGTGGTGGACTGGATGACCTTTAAAGGTCCCTTCCAACCCTAACTGCTCTATGATTAATAGATTCTATTTACTTTAGGGGAAGAAATCAGACCTTGTAAAATATCTTTTAAGGGAAAGTTGTTTTTCTTAAATGCAAAAACACCTATAGGAATCTGCTATCAACCATAAACAGCAAATTATAAAGAAATCAGATTGTTCCAGATGCCAAACTCCTGGGAGTCCTGCTTAGTAGCCACTTAATTAAAAGACTGTGGATCTTTTATGTTTTCTTATTCTGAAATTTTTCATAAGCTTGGAATTAAACTTTTATATGAAAATCAGAGCTATACTTCATCTGAAAGGTGTTCTGCTACAGAAGAAATCAGAAAAAATACATTTACTATAGACACCTGAGTTGTAATAGACAATTTCCTTTCTGCATGTTGTATCTATTTCTAAAATAAGTTTTCCAAACTATTTTTCTGTTACAATGTCTGTCTTTGCATAAGCACTTTCCTATTCTAATCCATAGGCAAACATGTTTGCAAATGCAATTTTAAGAAGATGTTTTTAATGCTATACACTGATAACATCATGTGATGTTAATTTATTCCTGAAACATTTCCAGTCAAAAAGAATATGCAGAAATTTTCACGCTAACTCATCCTTATTAAGTTGAATTATTTGTTTATTACAGTTGGGAGAAGAAAAGTAGATTGTAACATGATACTAAAATAAGTTTTTTTCTGAATATATGAAACAAAGTGTTAATTTGTGCATGTAGTGCCTGCATCCATCACTTACAGACTTGACTGTTGCTGGAGCATTTTATTCATTTGTACTTCCTTGATTCATTCTCTCCAAGTCTGATCGAAAGCCTGATGAATTCAATGTTCATTCTAACTTTGGACTAGGTTCTTTTTCTTTTTGTTGTCTTTGGCTACTCCTCAAATTTTAAGAAGCAATGTACCCTTTCTCACCAGTTTCCCCCAGTTGAGCAGGTTATTAAACGTTCAACTCCTGTAGCTGCTGCTGTTGTTCCTGTTATTTAGGCCACAGCAAAATCTATTCCTTTGTTGTTTTGTTTTGGTTTTTTTTTAACAGGAATGGGGCAGAATGATGCATTTGTTCTCAAGGGATATGTCCATTTTGTATGCATGAATGCACTATCCAAAGCTTTGCCTAGCACATGTGTCAAATACATTTGTCTCATCTAGCAGAATTATTAAATCACAGGATTTTGTATAGTAGAAAAAACAAATTTTTTTTTTCTGGATTAACTAACTTATTTTTCTCAAGGAGAAGGTTACAAACATTTTATATCTAGAAGTTCTAACACATTGAAGAAAGTAAGCATATCTTATGATTAAGAATTGTTTTTAATTTGAATTCTATTTAGAGGATAAACCTGGTTGGCATTAAAGCCAACTGGACCTTGAACTTAAGATTTCCTTGAAGAGACTTCCTACATGTGTAAGTTCAAATATTAATCAAATGTCTATTTCAATCAGTTTTTAATGTCAACATCCAAAGCTGCATAAATGTATTCATGAAAGTGCTATAAGGAACTACACGTACCAAACCATCTGCAGGGTCAAGCCACTAGGTTATACGGTATTTTGACCTATGACAATTTAGAAATACAGTAGGTAGTTTCTGAAAACATAGAAAGTATCCTTATGTATTTATAAATTTTTTTTTTCATATTCTTCAACAGTGAGTTTCATTATCATCTTGTTATCTGTGGCATTTCCACTACAAAATGCAGTCTTTGCTGATAAAAAAGCGCTCACAATTTCGGCATATTTTACTGTCAGTGGAGAAGCCTAAGAGCAGCGTCTGCTTCCTCTAGTATTTGAACTCCTTGATGTTAGTGATCGTTGCAGTATTCTGCTGAGTTGATTTGGTGAGAAAATAGGTAAGAGTCCCCAGAAAAGTTAGATACAAGTAATAATGCCATCACATCTCTCATAGTTTAGTGCCACTCAGGACCAAACTATGCAGTCTCTTTCTCACTCCCCCTACCCTCTGAGGGAATAGGGAGAAATAATATAAGGAAAAGGTTCAAGGTTTGAGATAAGGACAGGGAGAGATCCTTAAAGTTACTGTTACTGGCAAAACAGACTTGACCTGGGGAAAGCTATTTATTTATTATTAAAACCAAAGCAGAATAATGAGAAAGAGAACAAAGTAACTTCTCTCCATTCCTTCCTCTTCCCAGGCTTAACTTTACCTCTACCACCTTCCCCCCACAAGCGGTATAGGGGGAGAAGAGGGAATGGGGGTTACGGTCAGTTCATCACGTGTTTTACGCTGCTTCTTCCTCCTCAGGGGAAGAACTCCTCACATTCCTCCCTTGCTCCATCGTGGGGTCCCTCCCACAGGCTACAGTCCTTCCTGAACTGCTCCAGCGTGGGTCATTTTTCCACAGGGTGCAGTCTCTCCTCAATGGCTGCCCCAGCGTGGGCCCTCCACAGGCCACAGCCTCCTTCAGGCATCTGCCTGCCCCGGTGTGGGGTCCTCCACAGGCTGCAGGTGCATCTCTGCTCCTCCGTAGGCCTCCATGGGCTGCAGGGGGACAGCCTGCTCCACCATGGGCTGCACCACGGGCTGTAGGGGAATCTTGGCCAGGAGCTGCATTCCTCCTCCCCCTCCTTCTTCACTGACCTTGGCATCTGCAGCTGCTCCTCTCACAAGAAATTCTTCACAACAGGCAGCCAGAGGCCTCTCAGGTTCTCTTCTCATCTCATCTCCTCTCCACTTCTTGCAGCTGGGCTGGGCTGAGTCAGGCCTAGACGGCTGCCCGGTGGGAGGCCAGAGAGTGAGGCCTGCAAGGCCCACAAGGCTCACACCTCCCCCTCTCTGCCTCGACTTCAGCTTCTTCACATCATTTCTTCTTTTTTTTTCCTGTTTTTCTCCTTCTTAAATACATCACCGCAAAGGTGTTATCGCGGAACATTCAGCTACCAATTGGCTCTGCCCCGGCCAGCTGCAGGTCTGCCCTAGGCCCAGCCGAGTCCACTGGACAAAGGGGAAACTTGTAGCAGCTTCTTGCAGAAGGTACCACCGTAGCCCCATCTCACTAAACAAAACCAACACAACATCAAATTAATAGTCCAAGTCTGAGATGTTAAGATAAAGAAGCACAAGGTTATCCACTAATTTAATTCTGCTAGTGCTAGAAAAATAGATAGACATAAGTTCGCAAATTTGTAGGTAGCAGGGAGATTTTTACTTTAATGCAGCTTCAGGGAATAGTTATATATAAACACAGCTCATATTTCCTGCTGAAACTCAGGCTGCTGACATCACTAGTTGTTGGAATTGAAACTTACACAGTAAAAGCTGCACTGCGAGAGTGCAAAAGCATTGCAGCAGCGAGAAGGATGGATAAAGTCAGGAAAATATGAATCACTGAGCCTGATGCCCCTAAAAGTAGTGAAATGACTTCCACTGATCTCAAGAGAGTGCTGGATCAGGGACTGACAAAAAGATTTTGGGATAAGGAAAGGAGAGTAAGAAGAGAGAGAGCAAATGTCAAGCCACTGGGGTAAGGGTGTAAGCTCAGAACCTTCCCTGTCTACAGTGGCTTACCTGTATGTGTGTTGGTATGTGTGTGCGATTAAGAATAATTTTTTATTCAGATTTATAAACATCGGTTGATTTTTACACATTTGAATACAAACAGAGCATTTTGCATTTTGGATATAAACTTCAGTACATTCACTGTAAATGCAAACTCCTATATTTTTATTTCATTTTTCCATTCTTGCTTTAGAATAAAATTAGCAAGGTCAGTGAACGTTAGGAAAAGCGAAAACTCTGAATTCTAAGCCCAGGTTGGGAATAGCTGCTGAGCAAGATGGGTTCTTTTCTCTGTAGGGGAGACAGGCTACTAAAGAATCTGGGAGCTGTGCGAATTATTTATGTCCTCCCGCATATTTTATGCAGTTCCTGAAGTAGATGACTCAGTTTTAAGCCTGCTTGGAGACGGGGGTTTAATGTACATGGCTCCTTGCTTCATTAAGCAGACTATGGTCCTACCTACCCTTGTGCAGGGGAGAGCTGTGAGAGGGTCTTTGGTGCATTTGCATCTGAGATGCTGGGGGAGGCTGGATAACGTATATAAAAGGCAGCTGGAGAGCTAGTTCCACATCTTGATGTTTCCACATGAATTGAGCTCAGGAAAACTTTGATATTATAGAAACTAGGGAGAAGGATTATTTGCTAAAGATTTAAAACACCTAAATTCCTCAGCCAATGCACTGGAGAGTTAATAAGTTGTTTGGACATTGGTAGCATGTCCAGCTATGGCAGCCTTAATTTTTGCTGTGTGTTATGCAGCATGTTCTGTATTCTAGGTGAAGCTGAAGGAACAACTACAGAATATCTTTGAGCCCATAAGAAAAAAATTGAGAAATGTAGCTGTAATTGTCCCATAGTAATTTAAAAACAAATTGTGAAAAGAAGCCTCAGGAAAATATTATTTTTCTCAAAAAACTCAAAATTACTGAAGAATGTTTTCTGGAAGTGGTATTATTTTGATGAAATATGCTAGGTATCCATTTTTCTAAAGAAAAATCACAATCATTTGTGAAAAATGTTTTTCACAACTATGACAATAAAACAAAAATCTCTCCAATCGTCATTAAAAGGTTGACTGATCAAAATTTTTTACATATTCTATCTCCTCGTTTAAAAAAAACCCAACAAACCAACACAACTGATTGTATTTCTGTTTATAATGGATTTTTATATTTTTCTGCAACTGCCTGACATTCTGGTTTGCATTTGACTCTGTTTTGTTTGACTTCCTAGAACACACAGCTGATGAAACACACAAATAGTGAGTTAGACTTGAAAATGATATTGAGTTCCCTGTTCACTGGAAGTTTTACACCTACTACACATTTGAGAAAATGTTTCGTTGTCTCTTTGGTTTACTGGATTTTACCACATATTTCAGTGCTGGTTGCAATAAGGAAACCCTTAACTTTGGTTTGAGATCACAGAGACCTCCAAGATACTTTGAAGAGTTCATGACCAGCTGAGATACAGGAAAGGGCCTTGTTGTAAAGCTTTCAAAATATAACTTCACTTTCATTTTTTTCTAAATATAATGAAATTGTTATAGACACTGTAGCAAGGGTACCTACTGGGGATGATCATCTGAGGATAGGTTAAGCCTTCATCTTTATTAATACAGTTATTAATACAGAATGATTGCAATTACTCTTTCTGAAAAGGTTTATTTGGTTAATGAAATCCAGGAATAGGGTTTCCTCACAATGCCCTAGGGCTACTTTGAAATGATAGTTGTGTCCCAAATGCATTATTCCTAGAGCAAAATTATCTCAATGTATTTGATTTATATTTGGTGTAAATGAAGCACCTACTGAATAAATTACAGCTGCTTTTTCCTAACATGATTAGGATTCCTTTCATTAAAAAAGTTGATTTCTAATAAATGGAGCCTCTGAAAAAATATTAAAGGACACATTTTCAAAATACGAAATGTTCTACTTTTCAGTAATGCTGTGCCAAAAGCAGATCTTCAATTAATTAACAAATTTTAAAAGTTTGTTTCATGAAAAGGGAAACAAAAAAGATCATCAGAAGCTTCAGTATGGTGTTTATCAAAACTAATATTCAAACTACTGGACCACTAGACAAAGGATGCTATGGGACGCCACACCACTGTCATCCTGTAGCAGACTAAACTCACCTAGGAGCACCAGTTATAAGGAAAGGAGAAGAAAGATTTTTTATTCTGTGTACGAGGAATGAATCTAATATTTTCAACATATGCAGCACAAACACTGCTGAATCTAGGCATGTGAGCTAATACAAATATACAGAGCTAGAGCATTCAGGTGCCTCTCACATCAGGGATCACTTAAATGGGAGGTTCATCAGGATAGCTTTATTTGCAGTCAGGCAGTGTTTAGATGTTCAAGGGGGGTGGGAGTGAAACAGAATAGAAAATTTTCTGATTAATAGTGTGCTTATAGAAAGAGGAAGTCTTAAAATCTGAGTCTTGCAGCCTGAGATCTTCTTTTGTATCTTGTGAAAGGTGAGGCAAGAGGGCTAAGAAGTAACAGAGCAAGGAGCGTCTACTCCAAAGCAGGAGTTACACAGTGCAAACCCTGTAATCTCTGCTCAAGATGTCATGCCAGAAATGGGCAGAATAATAGCACCTTTTATGTCACAGAGGACAATGTGAGAACTGAGAAAATATATATATATATAAAAGATAAAAAAGAGTTCAGATCCTAAGAGAATAACAGGAATTTAAAATTTCTCCAAAATTACTATTGCCTCATTTGGCAAATATGAACTGGTGAGGAGACTGAGGGAGTGGCAGTACCACATTATGCTCCCAGTGACCAGATGTCACAGATGGAGTGATGCACTTCACTCATAAGAGAGAAGCAAGAATGTATTTTATTTATATAAACCAGCAATTTAACAAAGTTTGATTGTAAACGGTAAATGCGACAGTGACTTAACAAGATTCGATGGCAAGGTACAGTGGATTATTTACTGCATAGAGGACAAGGTCAGACAAAACTGTCAGGGAGACCCTCCCATCAAGTCACGAGATTCAGAAAGGACACCCTTGTTTTCTGAACTCCTTCTCAGAGAGGACTCCAGGTGCGGCTGGATCCAGTCCTAGTCCTTCACCTCCTAGGCTTCACCAACAGTTTATGTCTAAAGGATTACATGTGCAAAATCAATCCTTTATATCACTTAGCTAAGATTTCAAATTTTAGCATGCTGTTAGTCACTTACCAAGGATCTGTTGTGGCAAAGAATCTCTCAACCTGGAGGAGTAACCTTGAGAGACGTCCCTACTCAAGGCAAGATCGCGATATGCAGCCCGCTGCCATGCAGGAGAGCTCAAAGGGCTCTTGGGCTGCTTGCTGTTTATGGAGTAAGATAAGTGACTGTGTTGGTTTTGTTTAGTGGGGAGGAGGGGGGAGTACGGTGGCAGCTTCTGCAAGAAGCTGCTAGAAGTTTCCCCTTTTGTCCGGTGGACTTGGCCAGGCCTAGGGTGGACCTGCCGCTGGCCAGGGCCAAGCCAGTTGGTGGCAGAATGTTCCCTGATAACACCTCTGTGATAATGTATTTAAGAAGAGGAAAAATAATAAAAAAAGAAGAAGAAGCGAAGAGGCTGAAGCAGGGGCAGAGAGAGGGAGGTGCGAGCCCTGTGGGCCTTGCGGCCCCCACCCTCTGGTCTCCCGCCAGCTTGCCATCTGGGTCCAACTAAGCCCAGTCCAGCTGCAAGAAGTGGAGAGAGGACATGTGAAGAGGGGGAGTTGGTTCCTGAGGGACTGCACCCTATGGAAAAATGACCCGTGCCAGAGCAGTTCATGAAGGACGGTAGCCCATTGGAGGGACCACACGCTGGAGCAGGGGAGGAATGTGAGGAGTTCTTCCCCTGAGGAGAAAGGAGCAGCATAAAGTGACATGTGATGAACTGACCATAACCCCCATTCCCTCTTCCCCCTGTGCTGCTAGAGGAGGGGAAGAAGGTTGAGATAATGCAAATTAAGTTAAGCCTGGGAGGAAGGACATGTAGGAGGAAGTTGTTTTGTTCTCTTCCACATTATCCTGCTTAGGTTTTAATAATAAATAAATAGTTTTCCCCAGGTCGAGTCTATTTTTCCCCATAACGGTAACTTTAAGGATTTCTCCCTGTCCTTATCTCAAACCTTGAGCCTTTTTTGTTATATTATCTCCCCTTATTCCACTGGAGGGTGGGAGGAGTGTGCAAGAGACTGCGTAGCTTGGTCCCAAGTGGGGCTAAACTACGACAATAACTCATAGTCATATTTGCACACCAACTGTAGAGGCGAGCTTCTTCCAAATTTGTCTCGAGCTGGACATTAACCAGCAGTGTGGTTAGGGGGGTGCATTGCCATCCCTTGGCTATTGGGTTTTTATGTGTCTCCCCTGAATCCACTTTGAGTTGGGTGCAGCCATCACAACCAGACACTGGTGGATATCATCTGAGCAGGGTTATGGGGAAAAGTTGGGCGGGGGAGGTGGGGGAAGCACACCGACACATCAGTCTGTATAGAGAAAAAAAATCCCAAGGCTAGAATTAGGCATTTTATTTATTAAAGTATAAACATCCATGGTTAACCTAAAATAATCTGAGTACCTCATTTCAAAATTCTTTATCTTAAATTGTATGGTCCTGCCTTCACTGACCATCCTGTATGTGTATATTTAGTTCTAGATTGGTTTTTTTTGTTACAGAGGTTACTTTTTGTTTTCCAGTGAACTTATCATTCAGAGAAAATGAAGAGTTGATCCAGCAGGAAGAACTGAAATTCAAAGACAGAGAAGTTGCCTGAGAGATGATCCTGCTGTGAAATGATTGATATTTCTTCTTTGTATAGCAATAGTGCTAATGAGTTCCATACAACGTCTCTGTGTACTTATACCCACGTATCCTCTTAATAACATAAATATGAGCCCATTCAAGATTCACCTTATTAGTGGTGTGACAAACATGATGCAAATACAAGTGTATGGCTTCTAGAGAGAGGTTGCCCAACCCAGCTTGTGGCGGTCTGCATGGCTAACATTCCTGTCACCTACCTTCATAGTATGTGTGTATGTGTGACCTGGTGACCTGAGGCTGTCTTTGCAATCAAAAGGGAAAACCAGAAACTTTGAGTGTTGGATATAGTTGGTTGCTTATGACTAAAGGCAAATTATTATATTTTGGAGTGACAATTTTTTGTAAAGGGAGTCCGGGGTTCACTGGTTCATCTGACCATTTGGTCAGATGCGACCTATCACCCATGAGTGTCTAATTAGCCTTGGCTTTTACACAGAGGTAGCAAAAATTTTATATCTGTCTGAGAAAACTGGCTGTCTAATTAGATAAATAATGAAAAGAACAGTTTGGTTACTTCCAATATATTCAAAACTTTTGCCAAGTAAACAAGACTTGGAAGTATTGTGATATTTATTTAAATTATATTCTTCATAGCCATTTTTTTCATCCAACATCTTGTACTCGTATTGTCATGGAGACCAAGGCTGTTAATGTCATGCAATCATATAATATATACAGAATGAGTATTGCATCTCATAATTCATAAAGCCAAATTTGTGCAATGTCATAATCCTCACCTCACAAAGCGTAATTATAGCTGTACCTTTGTTGTCAGCTTTGAACTTTGGACATTTACTGGATATTGTCACTGACAAAACTGAGCAAAAAGATTCAGTGCTTAAGATTACTTACACATGTTCAATATTCATTTGTTTAGTAGAGGAAAAACAATCCACTGCAGTGGGCTTATTTTGGTTGTAATAAAGAATACAATTTGAGTAATCTCAGTGCATGGAACAGCAATGTTATTGACAGCAACATAGTCTAAAGTGTGCTCGCTAGGATGGGTTAAATTCCTTTGGGAATCCAAATGAGATCTGTATGGCTTCTGCATTCATTGTTTTGCTACTTTGCATCACAGAGCCTGACATCAATATTTTACATGGAGAAGAAAATGACAGAAACTCATGTTGCCAGTGTCCATCTGTGAAATGTAACACAGATTTATATTTTTAACTAAAGCAAGAAAACACAGTTTTGAAAGTCAACACTCACAAACACTTACTTGTATAGAAGAGGTTGCTTTTGTGAGTAGCCCCTGCAATTTCGGTCAGACTGAACACAGTTCAGTTCTAATATGAGTGAGCAATACGTGGTTGTATTATGGGAACTTGGGCTCTGGGCATTAATCGTGTGGTCTTGCATGTCTAGTTGTGGTGATTTAAGACAGTACTGCCCCAGCTGTTCACTTGAATTGGCAAAGCAAAGTCACATTTACTATTTACTGTGAATGTTGCTCATCCTTAATGAAAAGTCCACTCTCATATTTAAAAAAAATCCTTTGGTGGTGACTCAGACTAAGTAAGATGACTTTGACCTAAAAATGCACTAACTCAGGCCATTGGCTTGGCTCAGATATAGAATTAGTATCCTCAGGAAAGAGATAGTAAGAATGAATTTTGGACAAAAACTTAAACCACTATTACTGCAGAAGTAAGACTTCATTTAGACATCCTAAGTCAGACCACATGTATGTCAGGACTATTTCCTCTTCAGTGATGCAGCTATAAGAGTAATTCATTGTTTAATTTCCTCTTTTATCTAAGAGATAGACATCAGAGACACAATCCAGTAACTCCTTTGCTACTCTACCATAAAAAAAAAAGAAGATCCAAATTTCCTAGGACAGGATTTAAGATTTAGACTACACTATACAGCCTAAAACACTGTCCAGCCATTGCACTAGTTTTATGCCTGAATACCTGATCTAGCTGAAGATGTCCCTGCTCCTTGCAGGGGGGTTGGACTAGATGACCTTCAAAGGTCCCTTCCAACCCTAATGATTCTATGCTTCTGTGATTCTATGGGTATCACATGTATGAAGCTGTGCTTTAGAAAGCATGGAAAACAAACTCCTGCCTTCTTTTAGAATCCAGGCACATTGCTTAGGTTGTATCAGATAAACCCAGATAAGCCAGAAACAACCATTCACTGTCTTTAATTTTGCTTTTAATTCACTCAGATGAAACAGGTTAAATATGCGAGTTAAAGGACATGAGGTATAAAGAGAATGAGCAATGAGCATTCACATTTGCAGACATGTCTATCATTAAAAAGTATAGATAGGTTTTTCTTATATTCAAACAATCTGATCAGCATTGTAAAAGACTCTACACCAAACTACATAGGTTCTGTGGACAGAATGAACTGAAAATCTAAGGAGATAATAAGACTATAAATATGAAAAAAAAATCACAACTAATTCATTTCTGAAAAAGAGGCATATATTCTAGGGATGAATAGATGCAATTATATTAACACTTCCCAGGCTCTTTTAAAACATTACCACTATTCACAATATCAGAATGCTATTACTATATTTCTAACTTGGCAGTCTTACAAACCTTGTGCAATAGTTTCACCCAATATTTATCCTTTCCTAGTGATTCAGCTTGATTCAGCCTCAGCTAAATATCGTTCTTAACATTCTTTTACTTACACACCAGAGTGTGAATTTTCACTCTGCAGGACAAATTAGGAATACTCATCTCACTTTATGATTACATTGCATAGGAATCTCAAACTGTCATAGAGTGAACCCCAAACCTCATTTGGGATTCTTTCATAGAAAGCATTAAGAACCAGTACACCACATTGCCAGCTTCATGGCTGGTACTGATGTGTGAGCTATGATGGTTTTAACAGATGTCTGTCCTCTAAAGCCAGCTGAGGCCTTGTTGCATACTTTCATGAGTGAATGACTATCAATTAGAGTTATGAGTCCTCAGCCCATTTACATAGGCTTTAAAATCTACCTATTTAATTTAGTTGCCTAAAGGTAGGGATATTTATTTTGGCTGAGTGATCTAGGGTTATAAAAAAGGAGATTAAGATCATATTGCCCATACAGTGTTATGACCACACTGAGAAAAATATACTCCATGCAGCAACATCAGAGAGAATGTAAATTCCTGTGTGAACTGCTGTGTTTTATGGTGTCCAATACAAGTAACTTACTTGTCAGAAAGATGGCTTTAGTGATAAGCTGGTCCAATGAAGTTAATTCTGTAAATAAATATTAAGTAAAAACTACTATCAGAAATACACAAAGTGCTTTTTCCTTCTCTTTCTCCTGGGAAGTCTGTCCTTTGGCAGGCAGCTATGCACACTGTGCAATTCATCTGTCTGAAAGGACAGCTGATGTCACCTCCTGGCCAGCTGGCAAGGTGTTACTATGCACAGAGACGCCAGTACATTCCTCTGAGTGGGAATAAATCAGACAACTGGCACCTGTGACACTGATGTCCGTTCAAACATTTCTCAGTTCACGTAATTTAAACTGTAGTGGAAGGGCATAGTGAGGATCTCTCTCCTTTGTTGCAACTGCTTGTCTGGAGAACTTTCTCTTAAAGGCTGTGAAAATGGCACGTTGAGGCAAATTGGTGTGGAAAATAGGTTCTTCCCATCCATAATCAACCAGGACTAGAAACTCCTTCTTGAAAAAAGGAGATAAATGATGAATATCCATATTCCTAGGGATTGACCTGTTTGCTCATGGGAGCAATATTAAGCAGTATGGTTCATGTATATCAAGTAGGCTGTGATATATTTTCTTCTTTTATTAGAGTATACTTGAAGCAGTGTCTATATCAGGAAAGTCCTTCTTATCTTAAAATATAATTAATAGCACAATGGGAAATAAGGTTGCCAGTATCAGTAGTCTGGTACAAAATGCATTATCGCTTTGTATTTTTTGACCTCGTCCAACTTCAGTGCCCTCTGCAGAGATGCATTAGACTCGAGTGAAATAAATCCAGGTACATCTGTCTCCCAGAGCCCTTCATATATTTCTAATACATAATGGTTAGAAGCTGGCAAAGCTGACAGTGCCTGAGGCTTCTGAAGCTTGAACTAAGCCCAGTTTTTATTCCACTTTTGTGCAAAATCCTAATAATGATCTCATACAGGTCAAAAAGATTTGTGCTGGGTAAAAAACCCCACAAGAGTGCCTGACAACTTCAACCAAAGACTGTAGCTTGAAATCAGAACTACCTACCACCTTTCATACCAATGATTAAGTATTTTAGATAATAGAGATTTAAATGTGGATAAAATATATCAATAGGTACTTTAAGTTTTTAGGGCATCACTTCATTTCTATAGAGACATACAAAATTAATAACATCTGAAATCTAAAGTTTTTGACAAAAGCTCTAGCAGCTATGGGAATGTTTCTGTGCACTTTTCCATTAACTAGAGTAAGTTACTGTAGTAATACAAGTGACTTGTAATGTAAATGCTTGAAGAGATGGCATAGTATCTTCTGACCCATAATATACACTCTCCTGATTCTATGCTTCTCCTTCTGTGCTTCTACTCTGCTGTAGACATGAGGTATTTCCAGTTGTGGAAAATGTATGCCCACTTTAATTAATTCCAATCACCTCACATTTTCTCTAGGCTAAGAACATGCATCGGGATTGTTACAAAAGATGTGCTGATGTGTGTGAGTCACTGTACATTCTTCTAAGGTTGTAAGAAAAAGAATGGTTGTGGGAACTTCTACTTCTTGCAAACAACCATGGTCTCAAGCTGCTAGCACTGGTTCGAAAATAAGCTTGTCCCTTGACACAGTGGTGTTCTAAACATTACATTATGGTTATACATACTCTGTCTGGCCTAATAAATATTTAGTTATTCGTCTTGAAGACTCCTTGCTAAGGGCTCAGGACATTCAAATGTAAGACACGTGCACAACAGGGAAATTGAGCTGGAGCCCCAACACCCAAGCTGAGTGGATTAGTTGTTACAGTCCTGGCAAAAGAGGTAACACTAGCTTCTGGTCTGCCTGATGCATGTAACATTTTTAATGCGTGATCCAATCCAACAAAAATATAGATAGCAGATATCAGTAAAAATACAGATTACCTGTAGGTGATCTAGCATGATTTTTATTTTTGACTCATTAAAGGCATAACATTTGTTCCAGTTACAAATATAAAGCACAGCACTATGAGGGTTGCTATGGGGAAAGTTAACTCCATCCCAGCCAGACCTAATACAACCACAAAGATATTAGACATTTCTTGGGCACTTGGAAGTGAACGGGTGATTCACAAGAGATCTTCCAACGTGCTTTGACCTTTGGGATTCTTTAGGTAGCCTACAATTGTCTTTTGTTTAAACATGTCTTCCCTGACGTACTCAAAATAGCTGCCGACGAACCATGTGGCTCCTGCTTCATTAACAGTGACCCAACTCCAGCGTACTAATGAAAGAAATACCACATCACCTAAATGGACTTTTTGATCTTGCTCCTTGCTTCTTTGCCAATTTAGGTTGTTCCAGGTGGGCCCAGAAACAGATCTTTTGTTTCCTGAGGAAATGTTCTGGTGGAAATTTAGGATAAATGAATCATAAGCTTTCATTTAAGTTTAATTTAGGTTTCATGGAGACTTACAATGACAAGTTTATTTAGTAATTTTGTAGGTCTAACTTCTCGACCACCTTCCCCAAAGCTCTATGGGTCATACCTAGAGGCACTAAAGGAACATTTTGGATTATATAGTCCTTTGTTTCTGTCAATAAACCATACACAAGCTCTATCTATCTTATTAATACTGAAGAATTTTTTTTTAGTCTATTCTATGGTTTCATGACTTTGCCATTATAGTTTTAAGAAATTTCACCCTGAATTTATTCTTGAACAGTGTCTATGTTTATCTCTGTATTGGAATTGGTTAGAATGCGAAGCTCTTCTCCTTTAATATTTATACTCCTTTTCTCACTTTCTTCACTCTGCCTCTGTATTTTCAGGAAACAATCAAAACTCCTCTCAGCTTTTTTCCTTACTATGCTAAATAAGCCATGCTTTCATACTGTCGTCTTACATGGCAGTCCTTCCACCATAATGCTGCTACTTATAGCTCTTTTCTACTCTCATTTGATAAGCTTTTCTCTATCCCAATCTCATTTTTTGTTCACCACTTACATGGATGGTCAAGGCTCAAGAGATGAGCCACCACATCCTGGAGTTCTGCCTTCCACAGGGTGGGCCTGCAAAGGCAGGCTAAGGTTAGCAGTAGTTAACAATAATGCTCTCTATTGCTGTAACATTTGCGTTTGCTTTGAAAATATACATTAAACAGAACAGGGTACAGACATACTATAGAAAAGAAGGTTCTCAGTTCAATAACCTGTACATGAGGATTAGTCAGTAGGATTAGATTTACTAAGCACAGATAAAAGGCAGGAAGAGAAAATATTGGTAAGGTTTTGTCTCCTTCTCCTTCCCCCTCTCTTCTCCCCTCCATCTAAATAATAATTTAAATTCTTGTGTTTTGGGAAGAAAGCTCGACATACTTTTAAAATATATATATATAAAAGCCATTACCCATCTGTTTTAAGTGCCGGGTGAAAGGAAAAATTTCTGCCTCTTTCCTCTTTGTAGGGCCCTTGAGTAAAATAAGATGAATGATCTCCAACAGTCCTTTTCCCCTTCAACCTCCAGGCAGCAGAGAGGTGCACCATGTTCTTCTGCATTATCCTAAAGACAGCCCCTAGGCTGATCTCAAGACCAAAACTGTGTATCGTGCAGACAATGATCTTGCAAATCCAGCCTTGTGAGAAACTAGGACGCATCCTCTGAAGTGTACAAAACACATGGGTCCCAACATGCTGACATTTTCCTCTACACGGAGTAGGCAGTCTATAGACAACTGTACAGATGGGCAAGGAGCTAGGAAAGAAAAGTCCAGAGGTTTCTCTTTGGAGGGCATGAAGATGCAGCAACTGAGTTTTGACCACTTCTGTTTAGTTAATTTCTTCTTTGTCTGCCTGTGCTGCTGCGCAACACTTCCTGAGAAGTAGCAGCAGCATATAACTCATATAATTCTTGACTATTTCTCTTCTGCCCACATGATCTGTAACTGTGAAGTTGAACAATCTTGCTAAATTCCTTTGCTTCTCAGCAAAACTGTAAGCAGGACCAGAAACTCTGGGATTTGTGTGTACAACCTTAAAACTAGGTTGTATTTGCTTATACTCAGTTCATATTTAGAATCATATGAGTTAAAAAAACATTTCAACAAACAAACACTGGAAGTTTAATAGCTGAAAAAAGATGGATGCTATCAGTCCTGTTACTTGCCAAGGCAAATTTCTGAATTACCCATAGAAGAGAGTGTCAGGGATTCTTAAGCTCTGCATTTGCTATGTGAATACAGATTAATTGGTGCCTACAGGGCCTTCATGGAAACACCCACTAATCTGTTAAAAAAAGAAATATGAATGATCCTGCTCACTAATAGGAATTTCCTCAGGGACTTCAATAAGGGTTGGATTAGGCAATGAATGCTTAGAGCTGCTTCTGTTAAACAGCAGCACAGACTCCTTTTTGTGAGGGGTGGTATTTTTCTACCAGTAATATAGAGTCAATGCTTTAGGTTTGATAAAGCTTTTCTTTTCCCAGTAACTATCAAGAGATAATGAGCTTGTGGGAGTTTAATTTTTTTTACTAGATTTTCAAACGACTATTTCTAGCTTCCTACTATTTGAAATGCTGGCAGATTTCACAGATCTTTCATCACTAAAATCCTTCCTCAGGTCTTCAGATACTTATTTCTATATGCCTGTGCAGAAATTACAAGTTTTACAAGACCTCTGCTTTAACCATTCAACAATGAATTTTAAGATTCTGAGCCAAAGCAAGGTAGATTTCAAAAAGCTTGACTTAAAGACCTCTGAATTGGATGAACTTCTACTTTCACATTTGTAGCTAAGATGTTGGAGTGTTATGGAGAAAAAGACCAGGACTGTGATTCTAGGGTCTGCTATTTTTTCTTGATTAAGTAATGATTTTTACATGCATAGATGAGTGAAATTAGTGAGGGCTTTGTTTTCTGAGATGAATTTGAACAGCAAGCTGCAGTCTTTAACTCAATAGGTTACAGTAGTTATGAGGCTTGAGAGCTGAGAAGGCATGTGTGGTGTTCGTGGAGCGAATTCTCTTGGAACATGTTTCTGGGAACATGAAGGCAAAGGCAGTGATTAGAAACAGTCAGCATGTGAGAGAGGGGGGTTAGAGGTAGGATGAAGTTGATATATGTAGTTCTTTTAGAAGGTTCAGTAGTTATAATGGTTTGTTTAATCATTTACCAGATCTTGCGTAGTCTGCATTGTGTAGTGTGCCTAAGGTAGAGAGCTTCATGATCTTATTTAGGAAGTTCCCTGCAAGAACTGGTTGA
>JAAGAY010002743.1:0-14742 GCA_011801015.1 Ardeotis arabs | reverse complement strand
AGGCATTAAACATTCATCTAACTTACATATTAATATAAAAGGTGGAAATATGAGACTTAGATTGACCACAATATGTGTTCTGGGTGTGGAAAGTGAGAGAAATATATGCACACAAACGCAAACCCTGAAACTAGTATGTGGTCCATGTGATGGACTCCCTGTACGGAGCCTCCTAAGTGCTGGAACAAAATAATGGGTTTTGTTTGACTTATTCAGCACAAACAGAATGACTTGGATATTTTCTCTTTTCTCCCTCTTTTATACCTCTACAATCATCAAACAGAATTGGATGAGTATATCTTAAGGATGAGTAGCACTGCTGCTTTTATTGCTTTACCAATTTTGTTATGTCCTTTAATGACAGGAACAGAAAAAATAACTAGATTCTCCCACAATGAATCTTGAGATCATTACTAAACAAGCTGTGTTTTTGTAATACTTTAATATTTATTTTCTTTCACTTCATGTAAGAGAAAAGATGTATGATAATTAGATAAGAATTGATGGAGCCTGATGCACAAATATGCTATATACAATAAATTAAATGAATATGCATTACAAATAAAAGGCCATTCAACATTATGAATATTCAAAAGCAATAACCTCGTGTTTAGCTTTATTGAAATTTTACTTGCAGAAATATCTACTCAACATTTACCTTTTGTAACATTTTTTTCCTCGACTCAAATTTCTATGGTATTGTGTAGAACCAGGATCTTTTCTTCTTTTAGTTTTCCTTTTAGAGTTGACCTATCCCACATGACTTTTCCCCAGGTTAAATAATTAATCTGCACATGACGTCGTATTAATTGCTTTAGCAGTGGTGACATTTTGATATCCAATAACATTTTCATAGCAGTTCTAGATGCAGGCGGCAAACCAAGAATTTATGTAAAGTTGATGCGATTTCCAACCCACTTGTGTTTCTGTGCTTATTTGAATGCCAAGATTGTCTTTTTTCTTTTCTTTTGAATACTACAGAGATATTTTTCCTAAAGGTAAGCCCTTCAGTATTTCATTTCCTTGTTGTTAATAATTGAACTCAGAATCTCACTCCTCTGTGGCTTTAGCTGGCTCTGACTTTGCTGAAACCAGCAGAACTTTCTACAGCTGTCAAGCACATCAGCTAGGAGAATCTGGCTGAGCAAAGCAATTTCTCCATCATGACAGCTATTTGATCGTGCTATAGTCATCTGTAAAGTTACATGCCACAAAACACCAACAGGAATGCGGTGTTAAGTGGAAAATTTGAGGACTACTGGAATGATGCTTCAAACACTGGAGTGGTACTTCTAAGATTAATTTTTCTTTTTCAAATTGATCAACAGTATCCTGTTTATCATTGAGTCAATTAATCTGCACCTCATTGCCTTATGTATAAAAAACGCACTAATAAATATGAACAACTTAGTTATACATAACTGGAAGGCCTGTGTTTAGAGCTAGAAATCCACTGAGTTTAGGATAGAAGCTACCACAAGACTGTAATTACACTGCATATTATAGCTTTTACTCTTAATATCCCAAACTTTAAAGGCTTACTTAGTTTTTATGCTTCCAGCTCAACTGATGTAATTTTCAGAATATGCTTAGACATTATATTTTCAGCATTCATTCTAATATTTATTTAATCTTGAATTTTTTTTATGCTCATATAGAATTTCACCTGCTTCCTGGTGATGTAGAAATAAATCAACAAAACCATATTTCAATCACTTATATTAATAGCCTTGTGGAGATCACTGTCCAGTTCCTGCTGGGATTTGAACTTCTTGAGTATCCTTCGAAGATGGCAATATAAATTAACAGGTTTGTGGGGTATACAATGATGCAGAATTAATGGCCAGAGTAAATTTGCTAGCTATAGTTCTACCAAATAAATATTTCTTTATCCTTGATTATTAAGGCCAGCTATAAATAGTTGTTATGTCCTCCTAAATTTGATAGGAAAGAAATATATATAGACAACACTTTCTGGGCTTACCCTAAAACCTATAAATTCAATTAGAGTTTATTAAGAATTTCAGTGCAGCTTGTATCAACTCCTTAAGCTTTCTTCTCTGGACTTTCTCTCAAACATATAAGAATCTTCCTGAACTTCTGCAGTTAATTCCCATTTTTCTTGTACTTGGATACTTAGAGCTTGCTGCAATATTCTAGGTGTAACAGTTTAATTCTTACAGCAGACATTTAGCTAATGTTTACTTCAGTTGTTATAGAGTCTTCACTGGGAACCAGCTTGATCATCAATGACAGAAAATGGAAACAGTGCAGATGAGTCTTACAGAAGATAAAGTATTTCTTTTCAGTTTCCAAAAGCTTGGACACAACTTAAATTTCACAGAGATTCTGTATTGAAGGCTTTTATCTTTAAAATGGCATATATTTTGAAAGCACCATGCATTTTAATTGCTGCTTTCAAAAAATATATGTAATATGCTAAATGTAAGGAAGGCTGGAGGATTTGCAGTACCGAACTCCTAGTTGCCTGTCACTCATACAGGAATCTAGGAACGGACATAGCTGTTTAAGTTCCACCTAACATATATGAGATGATTTAAGCACTGGAACATGCCAGAAAAAGCTAAAGTAATGGTAAGGCATTTAAAGCTAATAAATTTGAAGAACTAAATCCTGAAATATAGCTGAAACACCCTTTCTTTGTGGAGTTAGCATGCTAGAACTGGGGAAGTTAGCAGATAGACACTCCGCTCACTTGGGAACCAGAACCTGAAATCCTTGTAGAAATTGTCAGCATCTTTTCTTCCTGAGAATCTAAATGGGACGTATTCTTTATTATTTATTTTGTTGACTTATTTTTAAGCACCACCTGAGCATGGAAAAGGAGGTGGAAGTAGAGAGGAGGCCTTTACCTTCTCCCTTCTGTTACAGATTAGAGGTCAGAGTACTCTGCTGGGATGTGAGATACAAATTTATCGCTGTCTTCAGCTCTCAGGTTACCATCCTAAGCACCATAATGCCTTTGAAGCTTAACAGATAAAATTCTGCCTCATTCTCTTCCATGTGGCCTCTGGGTATGAAAAACGAAAGGAAGAGAAAACAAGAGATGAAACATGACTCTGCAATCTACTAGCTATACTTGGCTGAAGGTGTCCTGGGGATCTGCTTTTCTTTTTTTAACCCCCCAAAAAAGCCTTTGTGAATGGTGGTGAGCGGAGCAGAGGCAAGTAATATATTGGCTAGAAAAGCAGAGTGGTGGCATGGTTAGCAAAGAGCAACAATGAATGAGTGGTGTAGCCAGCAAGATCAGCAGCAAGGCTTTTGGTGTGGTCTCTCAACATCAGATGGGGCATCCCATGGGGGATAACATGGCAGACAGGGCACGGCAGGGCAGGGGTCCCACCAGCCAGGTCCCAGTCCCACAGTGCCCACGTGAGGCAAGCAGGGCAGGCCTGGAGAGCGGCCAGTCCGAGCAAGAGTCCAGATCATAAGGCAGTATCATGGTGACGAGGCAGGTCAGAGGCCAAACCAGGAATTCAATCTACAGGATTCAATATGCAGGATTCAATCTACAGGAATTCAGATGTACAGGTAGCCAGCATGTCCATCGCAATAAGGCTGGACTGAGACATCAAGGTTCAGATAGGGATCAGGAACAGGGCTGGTGAGGGGAAACAGGCTCAGACGTAGCCCCAGGATGGCTGGGCAGGGCCATGGGGATGGGGACGGGCCAACCTCAGCCTGTGGAGAGCCGGAGATCCTGCTGGAGTGTCGCTGGGGAAGGGGCTGATGGCGCTGTGGTCTGACATTGGGTTCTGGGCCGTGGGCAGAGTGGGGGGAGTCCTGTGGTGGAGCTGGGCAGGGTCAGTCAGGGCTTTGAGTGCCCTCAGGGCCATGGTAGATACAATCTCCAAACAGCATATGGTTAAACAAAGTTAAATAAACATGTTTTTTGTCCCTTTAGTCTGTCAGTCAGTCTGAATATAGTTTGAATCCTTAGAAACCTTGGTCCTCACTATCTCTACTGGAGGATAATGTCAATGCCAGCCCATCTGTGTGCCCCTGTTCTCTGTAGAGTATGGCTGATTCGAGACTTGGCAACCTCACTCAGCAAGCAACTTTTCTTTTTTACTGATTTTTATGGAATTCCTTGTCTTAGGGACATTTTTTTTTTCTCATTTTCAAGGGCAGTATGATATATTTGAATTTTTCCACATATCACGCTTTGTCAAATGTCTATCCAGTATCTTGGTCTATCTAAGACATTTTGCACTGGCAAACAATTGCTTACCATGAGAGTCATTCCTCTGGGAGCAACCACATGGCCTGATAATTTTGATACTGCTTTGTAAAGTAGGAAAACATCTAGATTTTCTTTGTAGTGACTGCCTTTGGTTGTGTTTTGTGTATTATTTTAGGAGTTATTTTATGGGAAAATAATTGCTTTATGAACCATCAAACTGACCTTTTTTTTCCCCAAACATCTACTATGCTTAAGGCAACAGATTAAAACTGTATTTTCAGCAACATTTTCCCCAGTTGACTTAAATGATGAACTTTTGCCAATGAGATTTTACTAATGCCATCTGGTACTTCCTCTGATCTTGCATCACTGAGATTTTAGGTAGATTACCTGGACCTTAAATACACATTTAACCTTTCAGTTTTAACCCTCTTTTTCAAAGTTTTCCAGGATTTTCTAATAGTTCAAACGCCCACCTGCGATGGATCATTGTTCCCAAGTTCACGACAGTTTCCATCTGGCCATTCTTTACAAGAAGAATGACAATAAATACAAGAAGAATGACAACAAACAGAAATTTTAGCTATGCCTTAGAAATATTTTAAATTGAAGAATATATTGCTGTTGTACACAACTCTTTGTTTATCAGCAGGACATGTCGAAGAGCTTTATACAAAATGCTAATTTAAATTTGACTTTTAAACATCTTTGTATCAAGCATAAATAATTACGAAATTGGCTGAGCCAAGAACAGGTCTTCCTAAGTTAAGAATGACAATAACTATAATAAAGTGTTCCAATACATTGGAAATCAAGCATTCTGTTCTACAAGTAACACAGAAATGCCCCTATGACATTTTTCAGTAACACTAATGAAACATGTTAAGTGAAGTCTGAAATGCAGTTATTATTTACAGAATATATACAAAAGAGACAGTACAAACTTCTTACTAAAGTCTTGTCTAAAAGAGAGCCTTTTTACAAGAAAAAGGAGGTAGATCGCAATTTATTTCTTCTGTAGTTAGAAGTTTGGATAAATAAGTGACAAATAAGTACAGGTAGAAAATATTCCCCACTGTCATTCTAGGATACTATTTATTTGCATACTATGTATGTGCGTAATAGGAGTAGCTTAGTAAATGGTCTCTGAGATCTGAAAAATCTGTCAATACTTTTATCATCTTACACATATATTTTATTGTTAAAATGAAAAGTGTCACTCTCGTATGGATTCTTTGAATTGTACTGAACATATTCTGGGAATGCTGGATTGAAATTAAGACTACATTACTGAATACTTAACTTGTACGATATTGATGGTGGAAATATTTGTGTATTCTTTATAAAATACTATGCAGTAAACTATTCATAAAGGCTTGTGAAAAATATACTTATGTCATACTTGCACAAAAAAATTGTACACGTACTATGAATTCACTGTGAAAATAAAATCTATAGTCCAGTGGCTGACTGAAAATACAGAAAAATTGAACCCCTGTTGCATACCTATTGTTTCCAGTGGAAAGTCTAGATTTTTGAATGATGCTTTATCTCTCTGCTCAATTTCAAGTGGACATAAGCAGAAATTTTTAAAAAGTGGATAAAATTTGTTTTTGCAACATGATATGCAGTCAGAATATATCAACTTACACTTGTAGTATGTTTTTTATATTACATACAGTCTCTTTATAATGTGGCTTTGTAGAAGTTGCTGCATTCTTCTAGCTAATTGCTGAATTTTCAAGGGATCTAATGGTCAGCAACATTCCAGAGAAACTTTATTTTCATTATCAAAGTTTTAGCTTTGTTTAATGAACTGTTATGTTTGAGGTGATTTTTTTTGAGATCTTTTGAGAAAAGGTGAGATAAAAATATTTTTCTACTGAGTTTGGCTAAGAGGTAAAAATCCTGAAAATACTCTGAAACAAATTTTGGAAAAATTTTTGTAAATTAAAATATTTTGTACATGATTCAGATGGTGCTTTTCTGCAAAATAAACCTGTAGGTTTGTGGATTTTTTTTAACCTATAAGAAAATGAAATGAATGGACTTGAAAGCATTAATTGAAAAGTGGAGTACAAGACTTCTGGGGTTAAATGTATTTTGAAGAATCTCTGTTTTTTAGTAATATAAATAATTTTGACAGAATGTTCTAAGGCAGTCTCAACATTCTCCAGTTCTGCTCTGGAATTCACTTACTGCAATGTTTTGTCCCTATATCACGGTCCAGCTACATCCTTTGTTAATAACTGGGATGCTTTTATCTAAATCATCTTACAACTTTGCAAAATTGCAGGTTGGTATCATCACATTTTTGCCAGACTCATCAAATATTTTTGTGTTACTAACAGCAACAGTAGAGTCCATTGATCTTGTAAAATATTTCTTGGCAACACTCTATCTATCAGTTGTGGCAAAGTAAACTCTTTCTATGGACACCACAGGTTCAGAGTGCCTTATGTTCTCATATTTGGAAACAGTTCTGCACTTATTTAACAGCTCCAATTGGTTTTCACAAGTAGGATGCGATTTGTACATAAACTACTAATTTCCAGTGTGACTTCAGTCAAGTTTCTTCATCCTGTTAAACCTTAGCTTCTCATCTGTAAAGCAATACTTCTTTCTCTCCTTAGTCCGTACAGATTAAAAAACGTAGGTCCTCCCACTTCAACATGCAGCACAAGAGAATGCATTTAGGGAGGTTAACAGAAAAGCCAACATTTTATGGTTTCCCTTATTAAAAGTTAATTCCTTAGCTAGAGTGCAATTAGAATAGACTTCTTCATTGTTGCTTTTCTTGTAATTATGAGACATCTGTCTCTAATTCTGAAAAATAAAAGGCAGCTGAGAAGCAATCTGGAAACTCACATAGCGCTCCGCAGCAGCTGGTAGATTCAGGTTCCTTTTGTTTCAGATTATTGAACCCTACTCATTGCAATGGACTTCAGATATGCTCATGCAGACCAAAGAAATATGGTGGATTATAAAAAAGTGGACCGACCTATGTGATATGCCAGGAAAGACAAGATATACATTTTAGATTTCATCTTCCTACAACTGTATGCTAGCTGGGGAAGAAAATAGGTATATTTCTTGTTTCTCTGGAAAACTTTTCCTTGCAAATGGAATCCTCTTTTCTCTTATCTTCACAGAGTTGGTGCCTGCTCATTGTGCATATAGGTGGCTGCACACATCAAGCTGTGCATACTGGAGAATATAGAGCTGGAGAACTTACAGATATGTAGTGAGGAAAATAAAGATGGAAATAACAAGAGAAGGAAGGTAAGGAGAGTGGGTAAGTGATAAAAACATAAATAAAAGTAAAGGATGAAGAGGGGGACATTAGAAGCAGTGAAGGGAAAAGATCAATTCCTAGTGTAAAATGTTCTAAAGAGTTCTTAGAAACTGGCTTTGACAGGAATTACCATAGGTGGCTGTGACTCAGAGGGCTTGCAGAAGGACTTACGGTAGAGAACTAGACTACATTGAAAGGTTACAGCTGTGTAGTAGAAACATCACCATTGACAGCAGATTTGCATCTGCTCATGGCATTGGTCTGGTAGCAGTTGTGATGCTAAATTTGAAAACAATACATAGATAGGCTGTGAAGTCCCTATCACTTTCTATAGAACATGACAGGTGCAGAGTCTATGGCAAAGAAACAAGAGCACAGTGAGCTTGGAAGAGAATGAAGGTGGAGTGAGACATAAATTAGGGTGAGGAAGTGCCTTTGGCTGCAAATTTTGGAGTCTATAACCTCCAAAATTTCTCTTGCTTTCTCTCTCTCTCTCTCTGTTCTCTGTCGTTTTTAAGTATGTAGGTATTAATCTACATAATTTAGATACTAATTAAACATCTGCTAAGGTCACACGTAATTTCATTACGCTTCCTGGGTGATCAGTCTGCAAATCTGAGCTTTTTACAGTCACATATAGGAAGGAAATGTAATGTAAATAAAAATAATCACAGATTTCATTTAGCTGGGCAGGATTTAGCCTTAAGCATTGGTGGTTTTTGGAAATATTCCTAATATAAGATATTGTCAAACCATCTTCGGTACATCTAGCAATTACCCATTGTCTTTGGAATTGTTATTTATTGATATGGTACTAGTAGCCAGAGACTCATCAAGTATCAACTGATGATTGGTGGTACTGAACAAACATACACAAAGGTTTTTTCATGCTCCATCTGTTCCGGTGTTTAGGTCAGATGTGTTTTCTAACTGAAATAAAAAATCCAGCAGTTGAAATGAGACTTAGAAATGCTGTGAGAAATACTGCTCATCAGCAGGTAACTCCCAGAGACCCTCCACAGGACTGGCAACCAAGATACACACTGGCAACAGCCGCAGCAATGTTCAGAACATATTTCTGTCCTCTTGAACTACTTCATGTCCCTCAGTGCATAAGACAGCCTGAGGAGCCTAAATTGAGCAGTTTCCCTGGGCTGTGTTTTATTTCAGAGTAGTCTGCAGTCTTCACAGTATGGAATGCTGAGTCCTACCCCGTGGTGCCTGCCATGCCCTGACTTGCGAGAGGTGCACCGTGCTTCTGGAAGCAAGGTGTTCCTCTGAGCCCTCATTTTGCTTTAAAGGGGGTGTAAAGGGAGTGAGAGTCCCAGTCTTTCTTTGTAAAGTGTCATGTCACAAATAATTATTCCGGAGAGTCAGAGACTCAGAAGCACAAATTCCTTTCACTGCATTGCCTCTGCCAATTCTCTCAGCTTCCAAACAAGATGTTTTAGCTGCATCTCTAACTCCCAGTGCCCACCTCATTACTGTACCATTTCAGCGCACACTTAAGATGTTTTAGGTTAATTATAGATGTGCAGCAGTACATGAGTGAGTGAGAGAAAGAGACGCAGAGAGATGATAACAGCCTGCAACTATGTGAAGGGTTTAAATGCTGAGAAGACAGGGAATGTATTAAGTATGAAACATGGGCTATTACGGGAGTGAGTAAGACATAACTAAGAAAGGGAAACACCCGATGAATTCCCTGGAGAAGGCTGCCTGACAGCGTGGTTATTAAATTGGGAGACTCTCTTCTAGCAGAACAGGAGAAAGATTTCTCACTTGGGAGGTTCAAAATCTGGTTGGAAAAGTGTAATAGAACATAGGGAACAACTTCAGGTTGGTGATGACTGCAAAATGTCTTTTCTGGCTTCTCTTTGTATTTCTGCACATGCAGAGACAGATTTGTAACTACGCAGATGTAGATAACCATGTATGACTCCGTCGTGACAGTGATTCATTCATGACAGGGATGTTCATCATATATTGTATGTTTGGCATTCTCATCTCATCAGGACTCCTGCCCATCACTAAGACTCTGCTGCCATACTTCCTATATTTCTAAAGCGCTTATAGCTCCAAACAGCTGTCATGGGACAAAAGAAAGCCTGTCAGAGTGGCATTTGCTTCTTATTCTTGAAAAAGTAAAATTTCTTCCAAAGGTTACACTGGCCTGAGGCTTAAAAGAGGTAACACTTGGCTCTGTGCTGGAACAGATTTTATATGTCATCATCCATTGGATTTCGAAATAGCAGATTTTAAGTGAGAGGAGTAGTCATCTGCTGTAAGACCTGCTAGGTCAGAGTATATCGTACATGCAATGGTTTGATGTGTTATGAAAATGTTATTGTTTTTATTGGGATATGTACATATAGTAAAAGAATAATGTGAAAGGCTGAAAAAAAAAGCAGAGAGGGCTTGATCCTACATATTTCCAGTTTCTGAATGCAATGTTAACTACTGTAAATAATCTGAAGTCTGTGCCAATAAGTGTTCTATGCTTTAAGGTTGCGAAGAATCGAGGCTTTATTTTTAAGTTAAACATTTTTTTCATTCAAAAACTGAATAGCAGTTGTGAGGATTCCTGGGCATCATAAGATTACAGTGTGATTTTTTTTTATTCACTTTTTTACTGTGCAGAGGTAAGAAGTCATGGTCTGATTTTGGCTACAGTCACGACAGTGTCTTGTTGGTCAAATAATACATCCAGTTCTGCCCATGTGCACGTGTCATTCATATATACATATATATATATATAATTTTGCTGCCCCATTACTATTTTGTACACATTGAGGTTTCATGGTCCTATCTGTTCAGACTGTTTTAGAGTCCATGCCTATCATGCTCACTGCAGATCTGTCTGCTCTCCCAGTGCTCCATACTGCCAGTGTTTCCTTTGTCTCTGGGGTCACTCCCAACAGTGAAGTCACGAGAAATGTACACAGTATGTGGGGACCCTGGTCACTCAGACGCTGGAGTATTTTTCCTCTAGATGACATTGCATAACACACTTCAGTGGGTTTTTGCTTCTTTGTCTGCTTGTTTTGTTTATTTGAGGCTGTAATATCACTTTATTGCAGAAAGCAGAATGATTTTGGCCAAAGGAATAATTTTAGCTGGGTATTTCTCGAATGGCTGTGAGGAAGCAGATGTGATTTCGGATTTACGTGCATTGTGTGATGCCCGTTTCATTTGACCTTGCAATATACGGGGAGGGGGAGGAGGGATTGATGAGCTCTCAAGGGCATCAGGATCCTAGATATGAGTCCTGCTGGATTAGAAATTTAAAACTTGAGGAAAAGGTAGAGAAAGCCAGTATTTTGTTACAAACGAAACAAGAAAATACAGAATGTTTTGTGTAGATTTTGCAGCAAGAGCTGGCTCTGTCTCAGTTTCAGCAGTCTGTCTCTCTCTAGCCAAAGGGAATGTGACAGGGAGGGTCTGATTGGGGAGGAATTCAATGCACCTATCAGCAGCGGGCTTCTATGTAAATACTGTAACACCTCTGAACAGAGAAACAGCTGAGATAACACTGTAAACTAATCTCTAGTGCTGGAGAAGCTGGCCAAGCCCTCACGTTATATGGTTTCTGTAGAAAAGATGTGCTAGGAAAAAAAGAAGCAGATTTAAATTATATATGGCAACTTACCATGGAATAAAATATGCTGATTTTTTTTTTAATTGAAAGCAGCATATGGTACAGTATTTTTTATCTGAAATGGTACTCTGTGCCAGGGTGTATATGCCTATACATCCTGGCATATATGTGAATTCTTATATAAACAGGCATCATTGTCACCAAAATAGTTTCAACTCTCTCTGTTACTTGTGCCTAATTGATTTAGAAAAATATATACTCACTTGGGGTCCTTATCCCACTAGTATCGATTTTGGTTGATTTTTCATCAATACCAGGAAAACTAAAAGCCAAAGTTTATCCACAGCAGAGGCACTGAGGGCACGGTCTTTCCTTGCTTTGACCTTTTGAGGTCACTGTATTTCGCAGTTCTACACCTTTCTTTCTTAGGTAGCTAAGAGAAAAAAATTAATATATGCATATGTATACACACACACACATATGCATATATGATATATACACGCATATTTTTTTATATATACACATATGTGAAATATACATACACACACCTTTATACATAAATAGCCTCTCACCTGAAACAGGTTGTCTCTCCTTGAGGCATTTAAAGAAAAGCAGGAGCTATCAATGGCCAAGAGGTTTCTTGCTACATCTGCCTCACAGTTGTGCTCATAATTGCACCCAACCCCAAGATAAATTGGGGTTGGGGTGGAGCTAACCACCTCCTTAATTGTGCTAGAAATAAGGAAACTGATTCCACTACCTCTGATTTCAGAAGAAATGCAAGTCTGAGCGTCTCTGACGCCCCCTTTGGATACAGTTTAGAAACGAGGAGCTGGAGATTTCCAGTTCTCGCACCCTTTGTCAGAGTCAAACCGTGGTGCAAAGATAGGTCTTACACCAAACACCACCCCCACCACCCCAAGCCCCCGAATTGCAGGTTGGGTTGCATTCACAAGCTCTTTCTTTCCACCATTTAAGATGTTGATAACCATGTGACAGCTGTCAGCCCTTGCAGGGCGTCTAACAAACTGGACCTGTGTTTAAGCAGTTGATCCACTTTACTGCGTGTTTCCCTCTTGACCTTTACATCCCGCCCTTCCCTTCTGTCCCACACCTCAATTCTTTCCCACCCCCTGTTGTGTCTCACGCAGGCGAGCATTGGGCAGTTCATAAGCTGAGCTCCTGAAGGAACACCGTCCTCTGCATTATAATGCAGTTCCTCTGGGACGCACGTTGACAATTTTTGCCTTCACATACCAGGCCAAACCCACTCAAGGGATGCCTCTCCAGTCTATTTTTAACGAAAAAATAATCCTGAAGATACATGGATTTTCTGGGTTCCACTGCTGGAACAAATTATCAATGTGGATGTTTCAACAACTGTGCAGGAAAACAACTGTCACATTACATTAATACCATAGCTGGTTTTTGTCCAAGCTATTCCCTTCTCTCATGCTCCACCCTACACGTGTCACTATGTGTTACTGATCCGGTGTGCATTAAAAGAGCAAAAATGGGGAGTTTAAGTATATGCATAATAATGTAAACGGGCAGATCCCATTCTGTGCTATAGATGTCAGCCAAAGGCAGAGAAAAGCACAATTTTTGCTGTATGTGCTCATCAAAGTTTAAAAGAAATTGAGTGTGCACTGCTCCTTCCTAAGGCAACACAGGCAGCAGATGCTGCCTCCCTGCAGTAGAAAAGCCTCAGTTGTTGGCACCAAAGTAACCTCACGGGCCGTCGATTAAAAAGCTTGACTGGCTTTTTTTTTCAGTGGAAAGAAGGAAAAGCCGGGAGAGAAAACACCCGCACGGCTTCCCCCGCGCCCTCGGCCGAGCTCGAGCGTCCCCGGCTTCTCGGTGCCCTGGGGCCGGCGCCCGGCGGCTGTTGACACCTCGGGGTGCGGCGGCGGCGGGAGCCCAGCCGGGCTGCAGGGGTGCCCTGGGGGGCGGGGGCCGAGCAGTCCCCTTTCCACCCAGCTCCCTAATGGCGCTGGCCCCCAAGGGGCTGCCTGGGGCTCCCTATTTGGCCATGCGGCGGGCCGGGGGCGCGCTGCCCCGCGCCTGCCTTACATGGGCCGGGCGGCCGGGCTGCGCCGGGGCAGGCCGGGCTCCATTCATGGCTGCGCGGCCGCTCAATGGCGCGGAGCCGACCAAATAAGGAGAAGGTGGCTGCCCCGTCCCGCCGCGGTACTGGCCGACGCTGCCCCTCGGGGGGGTATAAATAGGGGCTTCTCCGCCGAGCCGGCACCCAGGCTCTCCTGCGCAGCTCCCCCAGCCCCGCCGGTGCTGGTCTGGTGAGTTGCGAGACGGAGCCCGCGGGGCCGGCTCGGGGCGGGCAGGGAGGGACGGGACGGGGCGGGACGGGACGGGACGGACGAGAGGGAGGCACGGACGGGAGGCACAGGCGGGCGGCGGATGCCGGTGGTGCAGGTACAGCCGCTGCTCTGCCTGCGCGCCTGCCGTTATTTCTGCCGGGGACACGGGCCCCGTCCCTCGCGCAGCGCCAGCCGCCGCGGCCCGACGGGGCGCGATGCCCCGCCGCCGGCGAAGTGCTCCGGGCTGGGCCGATACCTCCCATTTCAAACGCTTTCCCTCCCGTTTCGGTCTGCGGCCCGAGGGCACCGCTAACGATGCCCTGCCTAGCGCCCTACGAGCCGGGCTGCCTTTTGAAGCGTGGAGAAGAAGGCGGCCGACGGATCCCATTTACAGCCCTGCCCTGGAGCGCGGCGGAGCCACCATGCTCCCGGCTCCGGTCAAATTTCCCGCTCCAGCCGGCAGCTCTGCTCCCCGGGCTGGCGGGCGGGAGGCGGCTGCGGGGCCGCCCGGGGGGGCTCGGCGGGGCCCGACGACAGCTCCCAACTGTCCGCGGGGGTCTGGACGCGCCACCGCTCTGTTTTTCAGGTGCGTGCCTCCCTCCGAAGATGTGTGACGACGAGGAAACCACCGCACTGGTGTGCGACAACGGCTCGGGGCTGGTCAAGGCGGGCTTTGCCGGGGACGATGCCCCCAGGGCCGTTTTCCCGTCCATCGTGGGCCGCCCGAGGCACCAGGTAAATACGGGGGGCAGGACCGGCGCCGGACCGAAACTTCGCCCTCTCTCCAGAAGTCACCTCCACACACTTCTTCCCTCCTCAGTTCTCTTGTCCTGTCCCAAATACCCTGCCCTTCCCTCTCCTCACTTCTTGCGGCAGTCTTGCTACGCCTTACCAGGTCTTTCCAGTGCTTCCTTCAGTTCCCCTCTCTGGCTGTCCCTTACCTCCTTTCTGTCACTTTCTCCCTTTCCCCCAGCTATTGATAACTCACCAACTTTCCTCTTGACTTTCTCCCTATTTTCTCTCCTAATGAGCCCAAACCCTTTCCTACAAAGCTGCTGCCCATTCCATCCCCCAGGCCAGACCTGCTGCTGGTGCTAGTTCAAATGCATCTCCATGGGCTGAATTTGCACCCAATGAAGTTTGTTTAAGGCCCTTCCCGTGCATCCTGCCAGATGTTTCACATACCAAACACCTTCTTTCAATTTTCTCTACTTCTTTTGTCTGTCTCTGATCTTATCTTCTCACTGCTTTTGAAGTCTCCTTCTCTCTGTTCTCATGTTCTCTTTTGTCACAGTTAAATCGGCACACAGAAAATGCAGTACTTTTT
>JAAGAY010002742.1:19153-35603 GCA_011801015.1 Ardeotis arabs | reverse complement strand
GGGGGCTCCAGAACTGGACACAGTACTCCAGGTGGGGTCTCACCAGGGCAGAGTAGAGGGGGAGAATCACCTCCCTCGACCTGCTGGCCACACTCCTCTTGATGCAGCCCAGGATGCGGTTGGCCTTCTGGGCCGCAAGGGCGCATTGCCGGCTCATGTTGAGCTCCTCGTCCACCAGCACTCCCAAGTCCTTGTCCTCAGGGCTGCTCTCCATCCATTCTCCGCCCAGCCTGTATTTGTGCCTGGGATTGCCACGACCCATGTGCAGGACCTTGCACTTGGCCTGGTTGAACTGCATGAGGTTGGCACGGGCCCACCTCTCCAGTCTGTCCAGGTCCCTCTGGATGGCATCCCTCCCCTCCAGCGTGTCGACGGCACCACACAGCTTGGTGTCATCGGCAAACTTGCTGAGGGTGCACTCTATTCCACTGTCCATGTCGCCGACAAAGATGTTGAACAGGGCCGGACCCAACACGGACCCCTGAGGGACGCCACTCGTCACAGGTCTCCACTTGGACATCGAGCCGCTGACCACCACTCTCTGAGTGCGGCCATCCAGCCAGCTCCTTATCCACCGAGTGGTCCATCCATCAAACCCATTTTGTACATGAGATGCATGAAAGTCAGGCCACTCGAGTCTCCATTTGTCAGAGGATCCTCATGACACATCTGTAAATGTATTTTTGCTGTTTTTTTAAATCTTACATTAATCTATTAAAGGTCAAAATGAGAAAATATTATTGGTCACAAAAGGAAAATCCATCAAGGGATGGATCATTTGATCATATCTGCTTAAGCATTAATTAAATTGTTGTGCTCCTTTTAGTATCAGCACAGTTGGTCTTATTCTGACAACTTTTTAGGCCAGCTGGGCTTGCTAAAATGTTTATAGGAAGTTAAAAATTGAAATTTTTTTTTTCACCAAGTAGATTTTTAGACTCCCTGAGTATGGTACTTGTAGTAACAAGAATAAGGAAGGACTGTTCACTTACATTCAGAAATCTGTTTCTTCTGTCGATGAGTCGTCTTCCAAAAAGCCCATTTCTCTTTCAGAATACCTTCAAATTAAGACCTTAATACTTCATTTTCACAACCAAAAAAAAGTTCAGGCTTTTGTAAATTACTCTGCAGCAATATATGCAGTTATTTATTATGCATTTGAAGAAGATCTCATCTCATTTTTTTAAATTCTGGGCTCTCAAGGGAAAGTTGACATTATCTGGGATGAGAGGGGAAGGGGACAGTAAAAGGTTGTTTTCCTTCATATTTAATAATTTAGAGGAGTAATTGTTCATTTTTTTTGCAACAATCCAAATGATAAAATTGGTGGGTTTGGATTAAATATGCATATAGAAACAAATCTCCATCTACTGAGTACAAATTTGATTGATTGTGTTTCAACTGCTATACAGAAAGTGAGATAAGTTGTTTTTCTTCTAGATGAGGACAGACTCTCCAGGAGGAAGAGCGTTGTGGACACGGTGTCTATTCAGGTGGATATTCTGCCTGGCAACAACATGGAGGATAAGGTATGAAAATCATGGGATATTTTAAAGCAGCATCTTCTGCGGGGGTGGGGGAATGGAAATGAAGCTTCCCCAGAAAGTCTAATATCTAATTGTTCTAGCAATGTTAAATGCTTTGGGGTTTTGATTTTTTTACCTCCTATATTTGTAGAAATGTATTGTCAAAGAGACTGATACTGATCTTGCTGTATAAAAATTTATTTTGTCAGTGTAGTTTTTGCAGATAGTACTGCAGAATATAGGATAGCAATACATGTATATGCTGAGCAACTAATATATTTTAAAAGTAAATATTCTAAAAATTTTTCTTTGCATTTTGAGAGATCAAATAAAATTCCTGCATTTGTATCCCTGTATCATTTGAAGTATCTGAGAGCCTTGTTCATCGATGTGGGGCTGACAGAAACAAGACTAGTGGGAGACCTGCTGGCTTTGATTGGGGCAGGTAAAGACTGGGCAGGCTACTTACAGCACAGTGTTACAGTACCGCTTTTCCCTTCCAGAGACTTTAGCAGACAGTGCTTTAAGGACATGGGAAGGATAAGGTAGCAACAAAAAGTTCATATGTAAGGTAGAGGAGCTGATGCTAATTATCCCTTAGGAAGATTGCATTATAATTAAAATTATCCCACATCTTTTGACACTTCATTTGAAGTATTTCTTAAAATAAACTTCCATTTCTACTGAATCTTTTTCAACGTTCTTCTGACTTTTATTAGCCAGATTTCTGCTGGCTGCGGTGGAGATTAGCTGTTGAAGTGGAGGTGTTTGTACATGCAAATGAATCCTACCTTTAGCACCGTACAGCACAAGCCGGCTAGGGACATGAAGCAGAATGTGGGGACAGAGTCAAGGTTGCATGTTAGTTAAAAAATGCAGTATTAAGCTATTGCAAAGGAGCAAACCTCGTTTTAGTGACAGAAGTTATTTATGTTTTGCATTGTTATTATTATTATTCCTTTCTGCTTTGTGCTGATGATACCTCAGATGATACTCCATGTTCACTTCTTGCAGTTGTCCTTTAACAATGATACAGAGAAACTTGATAAAAGTTTAGGGGAAAGAAGAAAAGAGTGTTAGAAAAATAAGCCAGATTATGACAATCTTTAGCTTTCTGAAGGAAGTAAATGATCCTAATAGGAATGGAGGTGTTTGCCGTTAGTATCCTTTTTTAATCTCATGTATTATATGTGATTATACGTGATTGAACATCTCTTTTGAAAGCAGAATTAAATGAGACGCTTCTATGTCAGATTTCAAATGGTTATGTTGATGTTATGTTAAGCATTGATAAATAGACTTTTTAACAGGATATAGCAGTTGTAGATAAAATCTGTGTGTAAGTTCTCAGTTTAATGTGGCACAGTGTCTTGGATAGTGTTTGTCTTAAAAACAATAATTTTATTAATCAGAAACACATGAAACAAGTATTCCTCCTTTAGTAACTTTATAGTGTTTGTTTGCAGTGCAAAGGGAAAACCAATATTTTCTGATTTGATGACTGCAAATTAGTCTTCATACCTAAATAATGAGCATCTGAAAGACTTTCATAGAATCAGTGAATCATAGAATATTTAGGTTGGAAAAGACCCTTAAGATCATCGAGTCCAACCGATAACCTAAAACTACCAAGTCTGCCACTAACTAAACCACGTCCCTGAGCACCACATCTACACATCTTTTAAATACCTCCAGGGATGGTGACTACACCACTTCTTGGGCAGCCTGTTCCTTTAGTAATGGTGCTCTGTAATTTTTGTGAATTTCTGTGCCCTCATAATGCCTGTTTTTTACCACTTGCAACATAAGATGATACACTGGATGTTACTCAAGAGGCGGAAAAAAAAAGAAAAACATAAATCTGATTCTCTAGTTATGTAAATTAGTAAATATAACATAATCCGTAACTGTCAGCAGAATTAAACTGGAAAAAAAAAAAAAAAAAGGAGCACAAGGCTTTATGATTGAGAAGATAAACTACTTAATTATTGGAAGTTTTAGCATTAATGATGTATGGTATCATTTCTACACTGTCTGAGGTAGAAAACTGTTTATCCATAAAATATCTATTATTGTATACAACACAAATGCAATTCTTTTGTCAGCACAATCAGTGTTTTGTTGTAGCAAGTCTGTTAGTGAATTCTGTTCAGGAAAATTATTTATTCCATAGTTATCTCCATTTATAAGATGAAAGAACTTGTAAAAGCAGCTAGTGCCTCTGTGATACTAATAACCAAAGATATTGCTGGCCAATATCAGCAACTACTACTGATGTTAATTAGAAATCTGAAAGGCTGCTGTAAATGAGTAATATTTACCAAATATGAATCATATAAAAGGTGGTTATTTCACAAGTTGAATACTCTTTAGCTCTAGCCATACCCACAAATATTTGACATAAAGGGAGTTTTACTTTTTGCTTGTTAAGCTTTTATATATTCAGAGGCAGAGAATGCAATGCTCATGTAGTAAAATCCGTTACAAAAGTGTCATTTACAGCTCTGTCTCCTGAAATAACACCAATATGAAAAGGAAACAGCTACTTCATCTGGCTTTTCCATTTATAGTAGGTCAAGTCAGTGAATTAAAAAATTGAAAGAATTCAGTGTCTTCTGAATTGGGTTGAAATAACTTTTTGCTACCTTTCAGATCTTTTATCTTAAGTCATATTAGATCGTTCTGAACAATTAGTGTTTGTAAGGAAAAATAAAAGCACTGCCTGTTTACATGTAGTTAGTTTTGAAGGATTAAAGTAAGGCAGTCCAAGCCAAGAAACCACATTATATTCAGATGAACACTGTTCTGCCATGTAAGCATTCTCCCTGAATATTATCACAGTGGTTTCATTGTAAGTATGCTTACTGATATGGAAACTGTAGGCCTATAAAGGATTGAAACAGAAAGATCCATGAGCTGGAGCTCTTCGGAGAAGTGTTCATGCGTCTTTAGTAATTTTGCAGCCCCAAGCAATGGCTAATGAGGTACATCTGCAGCAGCAAATGGATATTCATATTGCTAAATGGACAGATTTTCTCAGTGCATCAGATATAGCTAGTTATGAAGAGCCATTTAGCTCCAATGTTTATGACAGAAGCACCAAATTATTTGAAACCCATCATGGTATGAAGTTAGTCTACAGCAATAACCATTTTCCACTCTACCCTCCACTACCATCTCTAATTTTAGCATCACATTGCTTGTAACTCAACCAGTCTCGGGAAGCAGTTGCTATTATTCGCAGCAGCTGTCTAAGAACCAGTACTGAGGCTTAGCAGTATAGAAACACCACAGCGTATTCCTGACCCAAATTCAAGTCCTTTTCCACAGTATTGTTGCCACAGAGCATCTTGACAAGAATTTGGAAAGTTTTCTCACTAATTGCAGTGGCTTAAAAATGTGAATTAGTGATCTGTCAGCTGTCATAGAAACTCCAGATAAAGCTATTAGAAGCTTGTAGGGCAGAAAAGGTCTGTGGCCATTTTAGCCTTCTGCATTTAGCACATTCCTTATTTTTTAGAAACTTGTTTTATATGATGTTGAAGGAGTTTTGTTTCTTATGTTTAGGTTGATAATACTGAAGAAATCACCTTTGAAGCTTTGAAGAAAGCAATTGGTAAGATTTATTACAATTATGTTTATGCTGCATAGTTGTAGATTACTGTGGAATTGCTAGAGAAAAAGGTGTTGCTAGAGTAACATAATTAAAATATTATATTTGTTTCTCTTCAGCTAGTAAATTTATTTAAAACTTTAGTTATTTATTTCTAAATTTCTGAAATTGTATCTTGATAATTTTAGTTAATTCATTTTCTGAATGAAAAGCATCTGGAAATGCCTGTCATCTGTTAAATTTGCCCTTACAAGCCAAACTGTAGGTAACATGATATTTTCAAATTGCATTGAGTGATTATTTATAAAGCAACTTAAAAATTTTTTACATACTAAGATTTTCTGGTCTTCGGTGCATTCAGAAAATAAATTGTAAGGTACACATTGTGGACTTCAAAAGCACTCCTTTTTTTAGTTAGTGTATTGATAGCTGTTTGATTTGCTTAAAAGAATATTTTTCTGACAAGTGACTCACCTACCAGAACTCAGAGTTATCTAGTTTCCTTATTTCATATCACTATAAATAATTACTAATTAATACTGTCCAGTCCACCAAAGTCCTGTCAAAATCTTTGAATAGAGATATGGATGTTATAAACATTAGACACTGGTATTTTAAACAATAATTCAGTCTGACAGTTTTCCAAACCTGCCTAATCACTGAGGTACTTGAATTCATTAGATGCTGCAAAGTTCTGGCTGCTGGTAGACTCACTTAGCCTATGAAGGTTAAACTTGCCTTTCCCAAATTCTAATAGAAAATCCCGCTCACTTGTTACATGATACTGGGAGGGAGGGTACTCCCTTCTTTTTCTCTTAAGCTGAACTTCTCTGCAGTGAGTGAGAAGTGCAGTCTTGAGTCCAGATAATAAATCACAAGGAAGCCTTGGATGTACTTGTAATTAAAGCCCATAGTAAGAAAGGGGCAAAACTGAGGTCCTAAACCGGCTCCCTGAAGCTGTATCTGCATTTTGCTTTGGGAGCAATGACAGATGACGGTTTGCCTGAGTATGGTTGCATCATTTCAAACACAGTGTCCTTGCTTCTGCAGTGCGCGTTTGAAGGTTCATATCACTCACGCTTGATAGACAAAGATTACATTTGTCTTTTTTTTTATAAGATAACAATGGACTTGAAGAACAGGAAAAAGAAAAAAGACGTCTTGTTATTGAAAAGTTCCAAAAAGCACCATTTGAAGAAATCGCAGCACAATGTGAAACCAAAGTGAGTTTCTGAAAAATGTTTTACATTATGCTTTTTTACTAGTAAAAGTATTAATAGAGGATGCACTGGCTAAAGGTGATTTATGTTATCATGTCACTGCTGCTGTTACTTCTAAAGAATTTCAGTTCTTTGTCTTCAGCTATTCTCTCTAGTATTATTAATGTTAGGAAATTCCAGTTGTTTAAAGTGAGCTTTTAATTGTTTCTAAACCATTTGAAAAGGAATGGAAATCTCATACACTCTCCATCTTAATGTTTTCCTTACTGTCTTTGAAATCTAGATTCTGTTCCTATTTCATCCTGTATTTGGGCAGTATTTACCCCATTAGATATTTTGAGTAATTAAATGTATTTCAAGTTTCTTAAACTGTTACCTGCAACAATAAAATTTGCTGTGTAATTCCTTGCACTCCAAGACAGGCTTACTCGATCTCACATGCCTCTTCAGGGCTCAGAGTCCTTGCAGCAGTGAGAAAAGAAAGCAAGATAGGAAAAGCTGCCTAGATTTGCCGTGGGTGATGTGAAACACACTCACTGAGTATGGCCTGGCACGTTCATTTTAGCTTGGTTCAATATATAGTAGTTAATAATTCCATTTTCATTTTTTTTTCTAGGCAAACTTGCTTCATGATAGACTTGCGCAGATACTGGAACTCACCATTCGGTAAGGCTTTGTGCAAGAGTAATTTAATGAATGAAATATGAGTTATAAAGCAATTGTGACTACTTTCAGGTGGTCATGTCATAGAGTTCTTAAATACATGTAGTAGGCAGAAAATAATTGACTTAACTAAATGTTATTGTTTTAAGTGCAGTAAGTATTTAAGTCCCGCACAGCTGCTGGCTAACCGCCTCAGTGGGATGGATAAGAGAATCGGAAGGATAAAAGTGAGAAAACCAATGGGTTGAGATAAAGACAATTTAATAGGTAAAGCAAAAGCCGTGCACACAAGCAAAGCAAAATAAGGAGTTCATTCACTACTTCCCAGTGGCGGGCAGGTGTTCAGCCATCTCCAGGAAAGCAGGCCTCTATCGTGCGTAATGGTTACCTGAGAAGGCAAACACTGTAACTTGAAATGCCGCTCCCTTCCTTCTCCTTCCCCAAAGCTATTACTGCTGAGCGTGATGTCATATGGTATGACCCTTTGGTCAGCTGGGGTCAGCTGTTGCAGCTGTGTCCCCTCCCAAATCCTTGTGCACCCCAAGGCTACTTGCTGGCTGGGCAGTGTGAGAAGCAGAAAAGCCCTTGACACTATGTGAGCACTGCTCAGCAGTAACTAAAACATCCCTGTGTTATCAACACTGTTTCCAGCACAAATCCAAAACACAGCCCCATACTAGCTACTATGAAGAAAATTAACTCCATCTCAGCCAAAACCAGCACACTGAAAGAGTAGTCTTCATCTAAAACAGTCGCTTTGATTTTCTTGTTACTATTTTGAATCTTTTCAATAGTGGAGAATATCCAGAAACTATGTCACACTATGCTTACATTATTTCTATGTATATCAGTAGTGTTGAAGAATGCTGCTGTTTTCCTGTTGCTGTATGGTTCAAGAAGGTAATTAGAAAATTAACACCCAAAATAGTACATGATATTATTGTGGAGTGTTGGACATTATTATAGTGTTGTGTAATGTGAATAGTATTTGTTAGCAATAAAATGCAATTTCACAGTTCTGTAATATGAGTGAAGATGAGGATTTAGACCAGACTACAAAAAAAAAAAAAAAAAAAAAAAAAAAAAAAAAAAAAAAAAAAAAAAACAAAAAAAACCCAAACCAAGGCATGATAATTTCATTAGAATTTCAGAACAGGATAAAATACTGGTTGTGAAGGGAACTGGGGGTAGTTTACTCTTGTTTCTCAGCTATTTGTATATCAAGTTATGAAAAAGAAAGCAGTCTATATAATTATGTATATTAATTGTTCTTCTCTCACAGTCCTCCACCTAGCCCCTCAGGAACGATGACCATTGCTGCTGGACATGCTCATTACCAATCTGTTCCAGTCTATGAGATGAAGTTTCCAGATCTTTGTGTGTATTAAGTGTCTTCTGAAGTCTGCTGGACATTATTTAGAGTAGAGTACAATAGAAAGAACAAGATGAGTTTTCAAATTTTATTGTTTATTTCATCTAAACTAACTTTAAAGTAATAATGGACATGAGCCAAATACAGATTACTCTAGCCAAACTCATGTGACTGTCCTGAGTTGTTTTCTTCTGTAATATATTTAAAGTTAGATATTTCATATATCATGTTCCTTCATTTTCATATTTGAGTACATGTAAAAGTCAGATTTAAAACTTGTTTTGCCATATAGATGAATATTTCAGTTACACTAGGGATTTGTATTTTTGTAAATTCCTTTAATTTGAAGCATTGTAACTGAAGAACCTGTTAAAGCTTTTTTCTGTTTTGTTTGTTTTTCTCCTCTCCATCTCAATTATATTTCTGAATAGAATGCTTTTGGCTTGCTTCATCTTAATAAACGTAACCAGTGGAGCACTACCTTAGCTCCCTTGTGTTCACGCTGTCGTAGCTAGCCAACTTGTTTATTTTGGAATATATGGAAAAAAACAATATCTTACATGTGTTCAAGTACAGTAAATGAGTTAATGGACACTTGTTAAGTATATTTTTGATGCATCACGTAACATGCTTTTTAGATATATACGACCAGTATATGTCCTGTGTTTCTTGCTAGAAGTTAACTGCTTTGCATAAAGGAGGAGAAATCTACTCTTGAAGCACTGAACTGTGCAATATTTTTCATGTCTTAAGATGTATGGTTTACAGACTATACTTTTGAAAATGCAGTACTATTTTATGGTCTGCTTTAGTATAAATACATAAGAGATATATTTAGTATAGCAGAAAATAAACTGAGGGCATTTTAAATAATAAATACAGAAATTACAAGTATATTCTATGAGGTATTTCTCTGTGGTTTATTACAGCTTTTTAATGATATTTTAGAAAATTTAAAGAAAACTGGATGAAACATTTAAAGACCAAGAATTTATTACGTATGTTTTCAAGCAAAAGCATTTTTAGAGATGCATCTCTGTGTTCGTTTGTGTTTCATTCTTAAACCTTTCTAGAAATAAGGAAAATGTGGTAACTTTCATAGGTTTATGTATCTGAGTATACTATTCAAATGTAAATAAAGTAAAACTGATATAGTAAATCACTGAGCTTTTGATGCTAATTGTCAGGACTGTCTTTATGACTCACTAAATTCTGCAGGTAGGAAGAAAAAACAGCTTTGTTGATGCCAGGAATAGTAAATTTGAAGTCCCTTAATCTATCTGAATCTAACTGAAGCAGCACAAACAGGAGTGAATGTTCTGAAATATGTGTAATAAATGTAAGACATTTAAGTCAGCCAGCAGTTTAGGTAAACAGTGATCAGGCCGTGAGCAAAGTGTTCTAACTTCAGTTAGCTCTGCTTTGAGCAGGAGCTTGGTTTAGATGATCTTCAGAAGTCCCAACCTAAATTAATCTATGATTGCATAATTCTAAGATCTGGATGGTTATCAGGCCAGCTAATTTGCTGGCTAACTTTGGCATTTGTAAACCCCCTGTAAAATGGATTTTAAGTATTTTGAACTTTAGCACAGTGTTCCACTGGTATACTTTATAAAGCCTGATGTGACATAACATCAGAGAAATACCAGCTACTTAAACCTATGAGATAACATACTGAGACTTTCAGAAAGCATTCACAAAATTCAAAAGGTAATTGAGACCTTCTTTTCAGTTTAACAGTGCAATCACAGCTGTTAGTGGATGAGGAAACAGCCCATTATCTACAGCATTCCGTTGTGATTTTTACTGCTGCAGCGTATCAGCCTGATCAGACCACAGCCTACACATAAATAGGACTCTAGCTTTTAGTTTTCACTTTTTGGTTTTTGTAAGGTAAGACGTAATAGTTTTTTGGCCTATATAAAGAGTGTAATTTTTTAAATAATAAATCTAACCTAGGGAAACAATGTAAAACACTTATTCACTCTGTCATTTTTTAAAAACAACACTGTGCACTTTTGTACAAAAAGAAAATACGGAGTCTAAGAAATAACGAATGTATTTCTGTTTGCACTCTTGCAGTATGAAGACCGTGCTGTAAATATAGGATTGTTTCTGTGATTGAATTCTGTTGCATGAATGCTGCATGTGAAAATAATTAGAATCAGCATTTCATTTTCTGTTCTGTTTATGAAGTGTTTTTCCTTTATGCTAATAATAGGTTTCCATGTTTTCAGTGTTGAAATGAGCTTTGTTTGGGAAATGCAGGTGTTGTGCAGGTGTTGTGCAGGGAATGAAGAGCTTGTAACACTCTGTGTTCACATGATATTTAATTTCTTCCTTTCTGGAAATTCAGGGAGTCTGTAAGTTGATAATTGGTTCGCTCTGGCCTTTCTAGACAGCTGGGAGATAGGAGTGACTGTAAAATGGATTGTTTTGGTAGCTATTGTTATATGCAGCTAATGAATGAAACCAAATGAATTAAGAATGCTGTTGTACAGTATAAAGCTGCTTTGTTTCACTTATCTCTTCATGTTCTTGAGACGAGTTGCAGAACTTAAAAGCTCCATGTGCATACTGGCCCTGTATTATCTGCAACACACTGAGTACTGTCACAATGTTTGTAAATTGGTATCCAGCTGTTTAAATGTGTTCCAGCTTTTGCTTTGAGTTCTCTTTCCCGTTATGTCATTTTCAAAAATTCGAGCTTTTGATAGTGGGTCACTTTAAAGTAAATTAAATCCTTGTTAATTTCAAAATATAGAAATAGCCCGTTGTTCAAAATCAGAGTAGGGCTAATTTCTCTGTTGTTCTGATGGTCATCTGTTCTGTACTGTACGTAATGAACCAGTTTGAATACATGTAAGAACACACTGTGCAATCTATATTTAAGCAATAAAATAAACCAAAATTTAAAGTTAATATTTTTAAGGTGTCGGTTAATTTTTATTGCTCACAATTAAAATGTCAATGACACAGTTTTTTGGCATTTTATGTTTTTTCTTTTTTTTTTGCAAATGTTATATAGCATTGCAGCACTATTAAAACTACTACTCTTATTTGTGATTAAACCATTACTATTACCAAGACCTCCAGAAGTTGAGAATGCGGTGATACAAAAATAATTTCCTAATAGCAAACAAGCTTCAGGAAGAGAAATAAGCTATGCTTTTCGGGCCTGCCTCCGTGCTTAGAAGATGTATTGGGTTTGTAGTATCAATTTCAAGGAATGAAGTTGTCAGTGTGTGTGAAGGTCTGTATACAGCTCACCCACAGGTAGACTTGTTCAAACAGTGATGCCATCTAATGGGACTGAGATTATACTGTTGTCTGTTACTCTCTTTTATTGGTAGCATTCATTTATTTAAATGGTTTTCATAGTGCACCTTGAGAGAAGCAGGAAGAACAGTAGGGGCGTTTTGTTGGTTTTTTTTTTTCTATTTTGAGGAAGCTGAGACCTCTCTAGCTCACATCAGCAAAAAAGCATTATCCTAGCTTTACATTGCCTATTTCAGAATACACTCATTTTAGTTGATCCCAGGAAGCAGAACCTTTAAATTTTATTCCTTTAACGTCCTGAAATCTCTCAAAACTGGAGGTAACCATGCATAGTGCACAGATTTGGGGCAAGTCACAATCTGATTGACCAGCAGAAGCTCTGCAGGTTGAAAACTGCAATTAGACAGGAAGGGAAGAAGGAACTCATTTTCATATAATTACCGTAGCTTTTCCTTTGAGTGTTTCCTGCTAATCTCAGTAAAGGAAGAACGTCTACAAAAGGAGTTGGAGTAGTTGCAGATTGGTTTAATTAAAAATCTGAAGTAGTTAGCCACTATCAACAAGATCCAGTCTGAACCAACTAACAGCAAAAATCAGTCTTTGATCAGAACAGTTTTCACGTAGAAATCAAATGAAATTATACAGAATACTATCCAATAATTATTTAAGGTAATATCTGACCTGAATTGGTGGCCCATAGTGCTGACTTCACTACAGTGAGGAGTTACACAGCCTAACATTTAATACCTAGTCTATGATTATGTCATTTGTGAGCTGGAAGGTGTAAGGCAGCCTGTAAAGTGATAAGAAGGAGTAGGGTACACAATGGCTGGTCATGTACCAGCATGTGGTGGTGGTTGGTTATCTGCCTTCATGTTGCACAGTTCTGGAGTTTCCAACGGGATGGTGTGTCTCTCTCTTTGCTCTTCTTAATACGCTCCACAGCGGACCCTCCTCCTCACTGCTCTCCTCGGAGCTGGAAATCCCGGTGCCTACGTCTGTGCCAGTTGAAGGCTGTTCATAAGGGTGGCTTTGACATAAGACTTTCTCCTCTTGGCACTCTTGCCTGTGTGGAAGCTTCAGGCTTTCATTGAAGAAGGCAGAAGCCATGCACTCAGCTGCTGTCGAATCGCAAGCACATAGTAGTTTCTCACACATGCTCCAACCAATACCTTCAAAGACAGTTTCAGAATTAATATTTGAAAGCAGTTACAATTAGTCAATGTGTAATTTGCCATGGGTAGATAAGCTTTTGAAAATAACATTTTCAAATCTACCCTGAATTTTAATCTCCACGTTCCCCTTTAATCATCTAAATATAAGCCTGACACCAAGGTGCTGGGCAGCTGAAGGTCCAACTGGCTTTAGTTGAAATTGTAAATGTAAAGATACCACCTACTGACTTCTGTCTCCAGTCATAAAATATCAGTGTCCTTTTCTCAGCCTGACCTCATCACGTCATCTACAGTGGTGTAATAACCTTTTATCTCAACTAGGAAAAAAGCTTGGTTTTATAGTAAGCATTGCTAATGTTTTTTAAGCCAAATTTATCTGTTTCCATACTCTGCTTTAGCAGCTGCCAGGCATGGTGACATTCAGTCTGTAATGCTTTGATACATTGTCATCAGGACATGAGAAATTTCCTCTAACTCAATCTTACATTTTGGCTTGTGATCAAAGCATACAACTTCAGATCTTGACCTTCTTTCTGCATGACATCCAAGTTTCTTAACTTGTTCCATACAACAGTGATGAGAGAAGCAGCACCTAAGGTAAACAGTAGATGTAAATGAAAAATTAAATTCTTCCTGCATCAGAGAGTACTCACATTATTTTTATTCAAACTGAGAAATTTTAGTTTTCATATGGAAAAATACTTTCCATAAAAAGAAGAAAACCACCCCAAACTGTTCCTACTCTTCTATACCTGTTTCTACTTTCACTACCTCCTTCCTAATTCCTTTGGTATCATATGTTTAACAGTGCTGTAGTTTTTTAGAGTTTTTTGTTTTTATCTTGAGACATAAAATTACGATTGTAACTGCGACCTAACCCTCTGTGAGAAGTGTCTTCGAGCGTTCAAATATTGTTGACTGAAAATCTGAAAACTGCATCATGATAGCCAGAGCCTTGACTAGCCTTCATCTAGTCTACTTGATCATGCGTAGGCAGTCTGATCTGTGTGCAAGTGTAGGAAAATTGTGCGCGCAGTATACTAAGTGCTGTACTTAGACCTGATGTGGCCCCAACTCTCATGAACTTCCACACAGGGAGAGATTTTTAGTTGTAAATACAACGCACTCAAAGGAGATTTCTTTACTGTGATCGTCATAAATCACTTTCCAAACCACCTCTTTGCCAAGTTTCATGGTAACCCTGATCCTCATCTCTTCTGATATACTCATCCCTCTGCTCTACTTACCTCCCATCATTCTCCTTTCTTATTTTGAGTTGTCATAGAATGGTTTGGGTGGGAAGGGACCTTTAAAGGTCGTCTAGTCCAACCTCCCTGCAAGGAGCAAGGACATCTCCAGCCAGATCAGGTTGCTCACAGACCTATCCAACCTGGCCTTGAATGTTTCCAGGGACGGGGCATCTACCACTGCTCTGGGCAACCTGTTGTCCTCTCCAAAGTCCTCTCCCAAAATATTGATGCAATGATAGAATATTTCTTAGTGACATTTGAGTATTTCATATTTTATGTATGGACGACTTTTTTTCCCAAATGTGGCCTGACTACTGATACGTAGCTATGCAAGGCCCAACAAAAAGCATACTGATCTTTGTTGGTCCACAGGCACCCCAATAATACCCACAGTTAACAGCAGCTTATAGAAGAGTCCACACCTGTCCAGCGCATCAGTAGGATAACCTCTTCCTTCTTGGCCACAGTAGCAACCGTAAGACTCAAATTCCTCTGGGCATCGCTCAGTTAAACAGAACAGCATTTCTCCTAGCTGGGGCAGCTGCCTCTTCATTCTTCCATTTCCTCTCTCTTGCAGAAAGGTTAATCGCTCACATACTATAAAGCAAATAACATTGGACACATCATGTTTTCACTGGTTGGGAGCCCTCTTGTGATGACAGAAGTATTTTCAGAGCTCTAAGAAACTTTTAAATACAACATTTTACTGTTTCTAAATGATTGCTACAGTCCATGAAGTATAGCTCTTAGAGTACTACTGAGCAAGACAGCAGAAGTGAAGGGGAAATACTTAAGAGGAAGTGAGATCCCCATGAAGATGTAAATTACAAGTCAAATTGGATTGCAATGAAAGTACTTTGCAGTCCTTTGTAATCTTTCACAGTTAAATTTTTCATCTAGCATATTCAACCTAGCTGAGTATGCAGTAGCTTCTCTCTTGGCTAATTCAGAAAATGGAGTCCTAACCGCTCGTTCTTGCACAGTGACAGCTGGGCAATGACTAGACAATAACTTTTTTTTTTTCATTTGAAATACCTTCTACCTAGCATTAAAGGTGTACTGGGACTAAGATTTATGTGATTCCTTCATGGTATGCTTACCATGGCTACCATCACAGAGAGATCAGTAGTAGCGTTGCTTTCCCAAAGGAAAGATTCTGGATTTGCACTTCAAAGAGAATTGTCTCCTGATATGACAAACCAGAGAAGACCACCACCTTGGATTATCACCTTCATACTTTTTGACTGCAATTCAATTAGAGCTGTGACAGGAGCGATCTGTCGTAATGGTTACTGTGTCGCCGAGGTCCATGTCCCAACCATAATGCCTCTGTGGCTTCACCCACTCAGGAAGAACAGATTTTGTGGGAATTATCTCTAAGGCCTGAGAGAAGTGTATTTCATGTTAGGAAAAACAATGCTGAGGGGGCCTCTTTTGGAACTTTGCCAAGGAAAGGGCTTGAAGGGGCTGATGGTTGGAATGAGGGGGAGGGCGGGTAGGCTGCTGTTCCCTGTGCATCCTTGCTCCCGTGAGTAATCCCACCTTCCCTTCTGCAGCTCTAGGCTGACTCTCCCTGCGTCTTCCAGGGACAGCCCTGGATTAATTCACCCAGTAGGAAATTCTGCCCATGTGCCTGCTTGGGTCTTTGCTCATGTTGATTCACCCAGAGGAAAACCCAGGTTCAAGCACTGATGTGCACACTCTAAAAGCTGGTATATTCTATCAAATTTTCCAGTTTTGTGGAGAGCTGGGTTGCCTCTTTATGTCTGCTCTGTTCCAGCTCTGGGAGCACTTCTCTCCATTGGGAAGCCTAACAAGATGGGTGTCACAGTCCATGAGTGTGGTTTTACAGCTGTGGCAGGTCTGAAACGTCTTGGGATTTCTGTGAACCCTGGGCAGGAATTCGAATAGAATCAGAAATTGTGAGAAAAATGCCAACTCCAGCAAGACTTTGGCAAGAGTTCAGAGGGAGGAGCAGAAGTTCCTTTCATTGCTTCTGCTGCTTGTAAAATAAAGTAACTCAAAGAAGTGTTTAAATTACTACCTAAAAACAAAAGCAAGGGGAAACATCCACTGAGCTCATTTTAGATCTTATACTGTATAAAAAATGTACTTATAACCTAATCATAAGTAGTTCTTGTAAGTGTGAATGGTAGCACATTGCTGGAAGAGGTTAAACTGTTGGAAGTTTTGGCAGATGACTTCATCTCCTGTTCTTATAAAATACCAATACATACGTGCTTGTCATAGAATCATAGAATCATAGAATGGTTAGGGTTGGAAGGGACCTTCAAAGGTCATCTAGTCCAACCCCCCTGCAAGGAGCAGGGACATCCCCCACTAGATCAGGTC
>JAAGAY010002742.1:0-17782 GCA_011801015.1 Ardeotis arabs | reverse complement strand
CCATGTGCCTTAGCATGGTTTCCAGGAGAATCTGCTCCATGACCTTGCCAGGCACAGAGGTGAGGCTGACCGGCCTGTAGTTGCCCGGGTCCTCCTTATTCCCCTTTTTAAAAATGGGGGTTATGTTCCCTCTCTTCCAGTCATCGGGGACCTCACCTGACCGCCACCGTCCAACCACCATCTAAGTGGTTTAGAATAACTATAATTTTTATATGTAATATACACCTACCTTTTAATAGAGAGGTAGCTGAATATTTCATTAGATACAACTGGGAAAAAAAAAAAACCTTAATTTACCTTTTCCTGCAGGTTCCTGGGGCCCTGTGTCAGACAGCACCAGTTCCAGAGCTTTTCCAGAGGAAGTCGTGCTCTGGCCACCCCTTGCAGGGCTTGTCTCTGGAGATGACATATGCATAGATTAGACTTGTAAAGGTCAGACACACTTCTTTCAGCAGTGTGTCTGAAAGTGCGTATTCTGAAACGTAATCAACTGGCAGTCCTCTAACGTTTCATTCATAGTTGGAAGACCGTTCATTAATGGTTAGTTAAGCTTTCCTGGTCAGTGTTTGACAGTGAACTGCCCTTTCCAGTGCAGTCAGTGTTGTGCACCCTGTATTCTATGTAATCTATCCAGATTTAGGCAGAAAATAGTATTTTTCTACATTATCTATGAGAAATGCTGAATTCTCAGATAGCTGTGGACAGGAATAGGGGAGCGCTGTAAGTCAGAATAAGTGTAATTCAGTTTTTACTTGCCTTTTTCCTTTGTCCTTGCAGATACGCCTGCAGGAATCTTCTCAGTGGGGACAATTTTGACTTGTGTTGTGTTGATATCTCCTGGAAAGGAGGCTGGGGAGGTGGTTCTCTCTTTCACTGGGACCACAGCTTCCATAAATCCTTCCTCTTCTGAATAAGCAGAAAGAGGAAAGCGGAAGATGTGAAGCAATAAACAGCAAGATTTTCACTTAGACAGCAGGTCAGGGTAATATCCTCAGGCAGAACTCATGTGAATTGATGGTCATAGAGAATTTAAAAAAAATCAAAATGAAGACTGGAAAAGCAAAGAGTACCCACACTGGCTATTCTTCACATTTCTTGCCTTTCAGAAAACAAGATGCTGGTTAAACAGGACCAGTATGACTACTGATTTTTTTTTTTTTTTAAATTATCTATGTTGCATACTGAGGAAAAGAGTTCTACCAGTTGCTGAAAATCATATGAGTTACTGATTAGTCAGCCTTTCTGAGAGATAAAGTGCAAGTGAGATGTCATTTTCTGAGTAAATTGCAAAAAGAAAAAAGTATCTGTTCATATGAGGGTACCAAAACTGATAGCAACATTAGGGAAGGAAGAAAATTATTTGACTGATGCAGAGCTGGGCAACTGAAGGATTTGCTTCATTGTAACCACAAGCAAATAATAAGGAGAAAAAGAGTTGAGGATGAACAGAAACATTATTTTAAGGAGATTCTTTATCCTAAAAGTTAAATTGGTAATTATTTTAGATTGTCTGAAGTTTTGTTGTTGACCAGGAATATTTTGTTTAATTGGGGGATTACGTAACATTTTTTTCTTTCTTTTTTGACTTTCACTTTTTATAGAAGCTTACTTGTAAATGAAAACACTACTATCAAATGGAAATCAAATGGTTTCATTTTTTCTAAATGTCAGCGTGAAGAATGTGACATTTCACAAACAAAATACTTTGAAAATACTAGCGAACATGTGTTTCCACATTTTTAAAGGCTTTCCTTTTAAATTTCTCGGCTGAACTTATTAATTGGATTAAACTCAAATTCATTAAATTTGCCCCTCTGAAGTTCTGGTTTTAGTATGTATTGAAAATAGCCTGTCGTAGGATAAGAGAATAGATAAAAGAAATGAAAGTATTGATAAGAACACAAGAAAGCCCATGAAAGGTTGCAGAAAGCAATCCATAGCAACACATTTAATTTAATAGCTCAGCAAGATGCACATCTTATGCCACTTTGTTTGACAGTGATGTGTTGAAATGAAAGAGATTCCTGCTAGATGTAGAAAATAAAACTGCAATTTGGGAAATTCTGCACTTAGCTAAGAATAGATATTACACATAGTGTTCCGGGAGCCATGGAGACCTGCAACACAACACACAGATTTCCTGATATGTTCAAGTTAACATTTGAGCAGCGTTTACTATAGCAATGTCATATCATAGAATCATGGAATGGTTAGGGTTGGAAGGGACCTTCAAAGGTCATCTAGTCCAACCCCCCTGCAAGGAGCAGGGACATCCCTGACTAGATCAGGTTGCTCAGAGCCTCATCCAACCTGGCCTTGAACGTTTCCAGGGATGGGGCATCCACCACCTCTCTGGGCAACCTGTTCCAGTGTTCTACCACCCTCATCATTGTAAAAATTTTTTTCCTAATATCCAATCTAAATCTACCTCCCTCTATTTTAAAACCATTACCCCTAGTCCTATCACAACAGGCCCTACTGAACAGTGTCTCCCCATCTTTCTTGTAGGCCCCCTTGAGGTACTGGAAGACCGCTATCAGGTCTCCCCGGAGCCTCCTCTTCTCCAGGCTGAACAGCCCCAACTCTCTCAGCCTGTCCTCATAGGACAGGTGCTCCAGCCCTCTTATCATCTTCATCATATTTCTGTATTGGGGTGGGAGACATGGCTACTGCCCAGACAATTAAGAAATGACTGCTTTCTACTTTCCGTATTCAGAGTTCCTTGACTTTTTTCTGGTGCATTTCAGTCTGCCTGCCTGACTGATCCTTTCTGCAAAAAAAGAGGCCACTGAAAACTTCCAAGTCTACCAAGGTGCTCCACTTCTAGCTGTAGCTCAAAGCAAAAACAACTGCAAAAGCTGAAGTAGGTTTTAGAATGGGAAAGAGATCTGTGAAATTCTGTATAATAAGGGAGAAGCAAAATCAAAATGAACCCTTCTGGCAGCAGATGCTATGAATGTAAAGGATCAACCATTATATTGGAAAACTTTATGTGAAGAGGTTTTCACAAATACTTGCATGGGGAGTGCAAATGAGTGGCTGGAGGCAACAAACAGCTAATACTTCTCCATCTGCTTTTATTGTTTGTGTATCTGCTATCTGACCCCGATCTAAATTTGATTCTCCAGCAGCCCTGTCAACGCCACGCATGGATTTTTAACTGTGGTGCTTTCAGATGAAATATTGGTGTGTCAGCCAAAGGCAAAGGAAAGCTGAGAGTCACTGACCTTTTATCGAGGGGACAGGGGGAGCAGGAGCTGTACTTCTGTGATCTCTTGTGGTAACTGTACAAAAAGCAGAGGCATGGTGGTAGTGACCTACCTGCTGCATTTCTGCAGTGCATTTCTGGAGTGACTTTTACTAAAAATATCATAAAGCTTAACCAAACATCACTATTAGCCTTATTTTATAAAGAGGGTAATTAGGAGAAATGAACTGTTTTGCTCAGGGATGTGCAAGTCAGCAGAAGAACTAGGGGTATAATCCAGAAATCCCAAGCTGCTGATTTTTGCCTGTGTACCATGGAGCTTCATAAAACAACGCCTGTTTTCACCTGGAGTCAGGAGTGACTGATTCATCAACAAAAGTATCATCAGACTCTTACCTCCAGCTTTGGAAGTCCCCAGGACCATCTCACTAGGCTCAAAAGAAATCACTGTCAAAAACAGAAAATGTAAGTTCAGTAAACAAATTGCCAGCACAGAATCTTATGAGACATCACGCTGCTGAGAAGAGCTTTTTCAGCGAAGCAGGCAAACCCAGGCATTTCATGAATAGAGATTTGCCCATTTTTCTCTGCAGTGCATTGATTGTTGTAGACAAAGTGATACTGATAACGGAATCTCATTGCTGCGTTCAGATAATGATGTGCTTTACACTAACAAAGAAGGAGCATAAGTATAACTGAAGCGGCAAATTCAGTATTAAATCCATTTGACAGACAAATACACTCAAGATAATTAGGTCTAAAATGTCAGTGTTATGCACAGAAGGATGCCGCATTCCTCCTGAACACCTCATGTTCACCTGCATTGAGAGTCAAGTGCAGATGGGCAGCTACAAGTCCAAATACTTCCCTCACCTCTAATTTATTTCTTTACCTGATAAACTCATTTTCATTTATCATCAGCTACATTTCATTAAATTATAAACATATACTATTAAAAAAAAATCTCTGCATCTTTTTGTCTGTTGTTAGGATGTTGTGATGTAAGGAAGAATGTCTTTGCCTTTGAATGAGTTTCTGAGTCGTACTTGGCTTGGCTTAATACAGTTCCCACAGTTGTCAAAGGTGAAGCTCCTCTGGGCTTAAATGGGGAGACAGCTAATTAAATGGTAAGTGGTTCTCCAAATAGTTCCTTCAAAGTCTGACTGGATGTGTTATCTGTGATACATTTTCAGCTTTCTAAAATTCCTAATACAGGTTTTTATCTCTTGGCAATATTTTGAGCCTTATGATGAGCTATGCCTCTTCAGAGAGCATGAGTAATCATTTTTATGGGAAGTAGAAGATTGCTACAGATATGCAAATACAGGTGCACTTACTCCTTCAGGAGTTCTCAGATTTCTATTACCAAGTGTCCCAGAAGAAGCTAGAAAAACATGAACCAAGACTGGAGCTGTTGTTAGGCGAGAACAAGAAATATCTGTTAAAAATCTCACCTTGTTCATACAGGAGAGGTATGAAGGGACAGCCAGCACTTACACTCAGCATAAAGCCTTTTCCAATAAGTGCCCCTATGTATGTGGCACTTTTTTAAAAATAAAAAATACTGCTGAAGTTCAAAACATTGTTTCTTAAAAGTAAACGAAGAAAAAATTAATTCCATATGTTTTTGCATTATTCCAGATTCACACTTAGGGCAATGACTTGCTTTGAGAAACACAGAAGAGCACACTACAGACTGAAACCAGGTTCTTAAGTTCTGAAAAAGTGCAACTTCCACCTTTCCCCACTCCCACAAAATAACTCCCAAGTTGAGCAGCAGCTTGGTCGCACCCATCCAGTGCACGTTGCTCATGTGCTTGGCAGATACGGAGTCTCTGTACATGACAGTGTGGCTTTGCTTGTGGTGGGGCCACATTACAAGAGTGCATCAGCTAAATCAAACGGTAGATGGTCTAACACTGGTGTCCTTCTGTATTTCACTGCTGTGTGACTTGGCCCTCACTAGGTGTGCCCTCCCAGAGCCACTCAGGGCTTTGGATGACTTCTCCATAGTGCACACTGTGCAGGTAGGATGAGAATAGTTTTCTCATACCACAGCAATGAGATTTTGCAAGCATCCGTTCCTGAATAAGATAGCTATTGCTTGTAACAGAGAAAAATTAAGATTGTTAGAAGACTCACTTGTTCTCATGGTTTAGGAACTCGCCCAGGAGGCACCAGAGTGACAGGAACTTCAGCCTGGATCTCTACATTGCAAGTCACCAAACTGCTGGCTTGTTTGCAACAAACCCTGCTCAACTTCTCATACCTCTGCTTGAGCTTGTATAGTTGAATGTCTTTTTAAAGACAGCAAATACGCAATTAGCTGTGGGTCCAGTGGCTGGCACCCACACAGCACGTCTCTGCTCACCTGCTGCAACGTGTGTTCCCATGGAAAAAAAAAAATCTGTTTGGATGAAAACAGATTTTGTCGTGGAGTGCTTGTTATCAGCCCTTGGGAAACTTACTGTAAACACTGGTTAAACACGTATGCACAAATTGAAAAACTACACCTTCTCATTCAGTCTTGAATTCAATCACTGAAACATTATATCTACTTTTAAATCAGTCAGATTTAAGGGCAGAAAGAAAGAAAACAGCTTATTCCTGTATTTTATTCTTTCAGCTTTTGTGAGCTGAAACCAGCGCTTCTTGCACCGTAAGTTGCAAACCTTCTTCCACGGATGCTGTTGCAGCCTGTGTTTTGTCAGTCCCGTCAGGAAGGAACTCTGCAAAAATAAAAGCGTGCTTACTTCAGAGCGCCATGCCTTCAGATGCTTATTAGAGAGGATCTTGGCATAACAGGACCAGAGTCATCAGAATGGAACATACTGTACAGTTATTATATAATATAAATATAGCAAATGCAAACCTAGTTATTGATAATTACAATAACAGTATTAAAATCCTGCCTTAATGTTTATTCACTGCTGATACTAAATTCTACTCCACAATGTAAATAATAAAAAGTGTCCCTCGGTCTCTGTCAGAAAGCATTTCAACATAAACAAGATAAATGGGCTAGCAATCAGAATTCTTTAAATTCCCATTTCAGCAGGTACTTAAATATGTGGTCTATAGTGAAGGTATGAAGAGAAGAATTAAACGTTCAAATAGAAAACTTAAATGTTTAAATCCAGGCACATGGCTAGGAACCTTCTTGAAGCACAGCCTTAAATATGCATGGAAATAGGAACAGGTCCATCTGAAAATATTTTTAAATTGCTTTTAGTGCATTTCTTCTTCTATTATTTCTAAATGAGATTTAGGGTTCTCTTCTGAATTCCTTTGCAGAAAAAGGAGTCATTTGACTGAAATTTTCCAGTGCACTTGTGTAAAAGCTTGTTACAAAAAGAGTGATTTAGTTTATTAGGCTTTTTTCTTTTCCTTTCATATTTTGGCATTTTGCTAAAACTTGTCTTTGCTTCTCAGAAAATTATCCTGCTTCTCATAGCTTCCAAAATACTCGTGTTATTTTTCTGAGGATAAATGTATTTTGATTTAATATACTCCAGTCAAAGAACTACAGAGATCAGGGCATACCCTCCACGTGAAGTGTTGTCATCTCTGTCTTGCTGGTTGTTTCTGAAAAGTAGAAAGCTCTGTCATAGACTAAAGTGTGAGAAGGGAGTTTGTCACTGTTTAGTCTGAAAAGTACAACAAATCAGGAGTTCATTGAATTTATTCACTTTAAAGCAAAGGTTTAGGCAAATGCATCCCCATTTCATTCACATTTTTCTCTGTAGTGAAGAAGCTACCAAAGTCCTTTTCCTAGAAATTTGTCAGATAGGATTAGTTTGTTTTTTTTTTTTTCAAAGCCTGAACTGGATAGAACAGCTACACAGAAAGATAATATAATGAGTGAACACTAAATAAAAATGTTTCATTCAAAGGATTTCTTTTTCCATTAAGAAATATAATGAGGAGCCTACAATTAGTGGAGGCATTCAGTGAGCTAGAGTTGAATCTGTCTTTATCAGCAGTGGTAAAACCAGCATGATTTTCCTGTTAGCACCTAACAATTTCCTCAGAGCCATCTGATCCTAGTAAAGGATTACCAGCTTACATAAAACAATTTTCTGGCTTTGATGCAAACTTTTCTGTGGCATTTTCTTCTCCCTTGACCTATTCACGAGGGCACGCATACACCCAGAGCATGATATAGATGTGTACATCTGTCCTTGGCACTGGGGCGTGTGAGTATGAGCCAAAGGATTAGAAAAATTAGCATTGCTTTTTCAGGTCTGTCTCAGCTTAGGAGTTCAGAGGTCCTCCCCCTGCCGTACTCTGGTTGCAAACTGTATAAATTAAGTTTTTAATCCAGCCCTGTTCCCACAGGACAGGTATTCAGTCTTACAAGGCTGTAATTTCAGCTGCAGAGCACAGATCAGTGTATGACAACGGAGAAAAATACCCCCCTCGTCTTTAGGAAGGATTTTTCCTTCCAAGATGGAAACAAAGTAACAAAGTATAGTGGGTCTATTTTTGCCTTTCCAGCTATTTTTCACATGATTTAAGGGCAGATTTGAGCTAGCAGTATTTTCAGCTTGGCATTCCTGCTGATGACCTCAGTCACTAATCACCCTAGGTATCACCCATTCATTCAGGTTGGCAAAAGCCTCACAGGGTTGGCAGGAGCCTCCTGAAAAAAAATAAATTATTCATATCTAACTGGAATTTCCCTGTTGCCAATGTGTCTCTTTGCCTCATGTCCTGTCCTGGTGCACCTTCAGGAAGAGTCTGGCTCCATCTTCTCTACACACCCCCCTAGATTCTGAGAAGAGCAAAAAGATCTCCCCTCAGCTGCCTCCTCTTTCATCGTGTGCTCCGGGCCCCTCATCAGCTCGGTAACCTCTCTGGAGTTGCTCCAGGATGGCAATTAGTCCACCTTCGTCTTCTCCCTTGGTGGTCACTTGAGTAGCAGTAAATGGAAAGGACATGTGAAATGGAGAATAGGACAGACTCTCAAATTGAGTGCAGGAAAGCACCCAGCTACTCCTTGATTCTCACTGGGTCAAATTTGATGCTAGCAGGGAAACTGGCAGGAGACAGCAGTCAATCAGATCCTTAATATTACCTGTAACCAGAGATGGACAGAAGGAGACATCCAGCCCATTCAAGGAGGAGTTAATACGTGTGTTCACAAAGCATTCAACGGCATCTTTGTCGCAGTTGCAGAGGAACTGCTCACAAGGGTCCGCAGATTCTGGAAATAAAATAAAAATCCAAACAAGGATCTAGTGAAATATCTTTGCTGCCTCCTGCTTTTTCCTCCCTGTAAGGTTTGTGTCTATATTCATTAGAGCAAATCTGACTGCTTCTTCACATTAAATACAGTCAAGCTTCATGGTCCAACACAATTTGGTTTTGAAACGTCATGCAGTGTAGCCTGGCGATAGGCTTCTTGCCTGTGCTGGTTCGTTCTGCAGAGTACTTTGCTGCCTTTAGCTTTTCCATGGAAAACTTAATCCAGCTCATACAGAGCCTGACATTTCACAGACTTCATTAAAATATTCCTCCTAACTTCAAGAAGTCATAGCCCACAAACCAAATCTTTAATGTAAGATGTGTTTTTCTTCTTATAAAAGGTATGAAACAGTTTCCCAGGAAATACTTTTTTTTCCCACTTCAAAACATTCTACCTTTCAGGGTTTCAAAAAAACCCAAAAATTGACCTTTTTTTTTGAGCTGTCACACTTGTTTCACATTTTTGATGGGGACTATTGGTTTTTTTTCTTCCTTTTTTTTTTTAGTTTGAACAAAATGTTTTCTGATTATTAAGTATGGAAAGAACTAAAAAAAGCACTATTCATGTTTAAATGTGCTTGGACCATTATAGATTGCAAAAATGGTTTTAATTTGAAGCAAGAAAAGTAAAATGGATCAAATCATTGCTTAAACAATCTGTAAGGGTATTGGTTTGGGGATTCTGCTCTCTGCTGGTATCCTTAAATCATGTTCTAGCATAGAGTCTTTTCTGAGAATCAACACTTGCTGAGAAATTATATTAAAATTGATCAGGCATTAAAGAGCCCTGCTCCACACTTGCCGGGACTGTATTAGTACTGCATGGAGCAGCTCCTATGATAACAGCATGGTCTCTGCCCTTGTTGGTGATCCTCCTGTATCTGAGGAGTGTATATGACCCTGTGAACAAAGAATTTGATCCCTCAAAGTATATACATATCAGTTTTGGAAGGGAACATTTTTCAAGTCTTTCCCCAACATCAGCTGTGTTTCTGATGTGTGGAGGTATCTCAAGCAGTGCTTAGTGGTCCTGCAAAGCCAGGGAAACTTCTGCAAGAGGCTGCCTATTAGAGGAGCTCTGGCAAGTTTCTAGTTATTGGACTTCAGTTTTCCTACCTAGCTGGGCTTTGATGGCTCTGTGTATTCCTGTTTCCATTCACCCCGAGCAGAACACTTAAGCTCTTAAAAATCCACATGTGGAGATAGGTTCTGCTTAATTTATATGTTACTTTTGGCAGATAGACCAGAAAGAACAACTCAGTCATGCTGAGGCTCCAGTATGCTGCTGTTGCAACAGGTTAGTCTTACCACAGGTGAGGTTTTCAGTAGAGCAGCTGGCATCTGTAGAAATCTTTGATGGATCCCATGTGCACTCCATCTCCATCGCTTCCTCATAGCATTTGCGGTGCTGGAAACAACAGCTTAAAAAGTGAAATAACACAAAGTTCACACAATTTAGTCTCAGTTCAAGATCAGACTGCAGTGCTTTCATGTCACTCTTACACAAGAATGCAAAAAGTACCAAAAGAGAAAAAGAGGTCCTCAGTGTGGTCCCTAGATAAAAGAAAGACTGAGTGCTGCTTTTCCCTGAGTCAATCTGGTGGGATAAGGACAGTTGGATGCAAAACTCAGTGGTAGGAGCAGGTCTGCGTGCTGTGGGAGACCACCCTTACGTTTCTCTCCTCCTGCCGTACCTGAGCTCCTACAGCTCAGCTCTAGAGGTCTTGGCTCCAGCCCTGCCACAGCCTTTCTCACTGCAGATTTGGAGAACTACACAGAACCTGGCACTCACAGTGTTAATGCCTCTGCAACACCTTGCAAATTCCTGTGTCTCATTGAGACTACGTAAATATGTGCAGTGTTATGCTCCATTTCTTGTGCTTTCTCTTCTGTGCAACAATCTGAATTAAAATGCACCATTTAGCCGTGGGAAGGGGCCATGGAATATTTTCTCACAATGGAGTGAAGCAGCTTTCTCCTACCACCACACAACAAAGGCAGTTAGAAACCTTGCGTTTTCCTACACCCCTGCTGTGATGCAAACCCCAAACGCCTGCATGGCCACTTTAGCTGTGAAAGGCGATGAAAAGTAAACTGAAACAACAAGCTTCCCATCAATAGTCTCTTCAGCTGTTTTTGAACGGGCAAACCATCTACTTCTTTATCACAGCAACATCTGTGTGCACTGACATCAGCTATACATGAGACACCAGTAAAACACTCAGTCATCATTCACCCCATGTAAGATTGCTACATAAATTAGGCGGGGGCTTCCTCTTAGATTGAAATATCCTCATTTCAGATAAATGGACTCAGAACACGGGTCTGTTATTGAATTGCCATCGACCATGCTGAGTGCAAAGGCAAGATTAACACTCAAAACCAGCCTCTGCTGTCAGGAAGGGTTAACTTGCAATCACAATATAAGGAATTAACTGTAATTAAGCTTATGCCATATTTTTGTTAAGGACAGAGTGAATGTGTTATTACACATCACCCACAGCCCTGCACATGCCCTGAACTCACCAGCGAACAGCAACTCTCCTGCACTGATCAGAGCAGGGAGCAAACACCTGCCCCTTGCAGGCTTCCTTCTGGGCTACTCACTTACTCACTTCCTATATTTAGGAAGCATTTAATATTTAATCACTTACTATATTAATAAATAATCATTACAATATTTAATATGTGCTCACAACAGGGGAAGCGGTCCAAGTCCTGACCGTGATCAGATGTTTGACTTGGTGAAACATCAGTCATTAGGTTTGCTCAGTGGATCAGAGCTCATGGATAGCATCATCCCAGTTGATGAAGCTTCAAAGCCCCATTTCTTGCACTTCAGTGTCTCTTCGGTCTGTCAGTGGTTTTGCTCCCTGCTGTAACCTGGTCTAGGAGACCTCAGGAATTTATTGAACAAATACCATTCAGCAGAGAGGCCCTGATGGCTCCTCCACACCACAAATGCTACTGGCCCTTGTTTCAGAGGTGAGGATGAAGTTTGCAAGCTCCATCAGGAACAGCGTCTTAAACATATACCTGATGAAATGTCTCAAGACCCTCTCCAGTCTCTTCCTGAGGTCTAGTGAGGCGTCAGCACCTGAAAGCTCTAACTGCATAATTAGTCTAACACAAACTCCCTGCAGTTCTTGTTTTAGAGCATCACAATTACATCGACACTTCATCAGAAAATGTACTTGCCTTCCCTTTGTGAGCAGGGGATTGTGAGACACGGATTGTCCTCTGAGCATGCTTCTCTTTCCCCATGGACTATGGAGGTTGACTAGGTTCCTAATTTAGATATGACAATTAGCTACTCTGGGAAATGGGAAAAGGTTGGGCTTATGGGCACAAAACTTTTCCAATGCCTTAAGAACCCGCAGTGAGATGTTCAGCCCTATTTTATGGAACAGAAATGGCAGTGAAAATCTGAGGTTTGCAGAAGCAGTTTCTAAGAAATAAAGTTAGTGAAAAAATTGTGATGCTGTGGGAGCGGTGTCTGAGAAAGACACATAGCGGACACCTGTTTGGAGGCTCTCTTGAACCAAGGGCATATCGGTGTCAGTGGCAAAACAATAACCCATCTCCATTTACTGCAAACCCTGCTGCTACAGAAAGCTCACCGCAGAACGGCTAACCAATTTGTAAACGCAAAGTGACTCTGTGGATGTTTCTCAGGACAAAACTGCTGATAGATGGTTCTGCTATTTCTGTATTTATGCTGCTCTGCATTAAAATGAAGCCAAGTGAAGCAAAAGCCTAGGTGCTCAGCTCTTTGGGTATCAATCCATTGAACTGACTCGAGCTCCCATTTCAGCTTATCATCACGATTGTTCAGGAAACCTTTCATAAGAAGTCCCATGGCTTTTTTCCAGTAGCAGGGTTAGATCTTCATTTTCCCAGCCATTCCATGCTTGAAAGTGGATGGATTAATTTCCATCCAGCTATAAGCCTTAGCCCTTTCCAAGCCATTGCTGTCTTCACTCAGAGAATTAATACATTACATTATTCGAAAAACCTTTTTTCTATTTAGACATGGATGGATCTTGATTCCCTTTGAATTTCTTTTCACACCTCCTGCTGGCATAAGTGAACAACAATTTGATTGTCCCAGCCTGAGATTACATTTTTTTCTCACTAGGCCAGTCTGGGGCAGCATCCCTCCAAGGCTCAGAGTGAAGTTTGGATGGTTTTGTTCCTGGTGCATGGCACTGGGAAGAGCCATTGAGCTATGTTGTTCTTCTCTGGGCCTGGATGCTCCAGTGCCTCACAACCTCTGCATGTACGCAGATATTCAGAGCAAGATCTACTTAACCTCCTAACTGCCACTTGAAGTCACACTCAGCTGTAACCTGATTCTGTTGGTGCTTAAATCTCCCTCAGATGCCATTTTCATTATCATCCACTATGAGCTTGCATTGCTGGTGTATTACACAGCTCCCAGCGCCAACAGTTTGGTAAGATTAATGATCTTCCACTCACCTGATGAACAAGCCCTCCAGTTCTTGGCACCAATTTAAGTATGAGATAGAATTCCCCAGTACAAAGAAATGAATGGGGTTTTGTTTGCAAAGATCTGTTCAGAATTTAGAGAACTCTGGATAAGATGTGTCAAGGAGATGGGTATGGTGCTTACTTACTCTATTGCATTCGTGGACACTCCTTGCAACCAGTTTAAACCAGCTGTGCCACCAGAGTTGCATTGGTGGAATTATATGCAGGTGTGGGGGGCTCTGCTTTTATCTGTAGTATTTCTCCACATCGAAGCATGGGGAAATAAAGAGAGACTCCAAGGTATGAGAAAAAAAAAGCAGCAAGTGGATCATCACATGCTGTAGATGACCACCTCAACTTCATCTGTTTCCAAACCATGTTGTAAGGCAATTGGTACAGGATGTTGGCCCAGCAAAAAGATAGTGCTCACCAGCAGGTAGGACTAACACCGCACAGGGATGATAAACCAGAGTTTGTAGGTCATATAAGATATTTAGGTTGCTAGTGAATGATGACCAGATTAAACAGAGCAGAGGATGTGGGACTGACTTACCCTCTGAATAAACATTCTAATTTTTTACAACTATACTTAAATCATTTAGACAAGTGTTATGCTTCAGGTCATCAGAGCATGAGGGCACTGAAAGCCAGTCAGGGCAGAAGAGGACATCTCGTGGATAAGACTTACTTATCAGCTTCATCCACAGGGAGCCCTTCCATCTCAAACCGGCAAGAGCAACCATAGTCTTCAAAATCCCTGGGACAAAAGCCAGTAACACACTTCATTTTGTTCACGAAGTTCAGCAGGGCAGGGAAATTAGTGAAGACTGACTGCAACCAGGTGAAGTGAGAGCCCAGGCAGTCTGGAAAGAGAACAGCCATAAAAATGCGTGGTAAATGGACGTGAGCCAGGTGTGGGTCACACATGGGTGACATTCGCACGAACACAGAGCCTAAATGAGGCAGTGTTGTGGTTTAGTCCCACTCAACAGCTACAATGCCATGCAATCAGTTGCTCACTCCCCTCCTCACCACCGCCTCAGTGGGATGGGGAGGAGAATCAGGAAAGAAAGAAAGAAAGAAAGAAAGAAAGAAAGAAAGGCAAAATTAATGGGGTGGGATAAAAACAGTTTAACAGAACAGCATAGGAAGAGAAAATGGGGACAGATAACAAAAACAATAACAGAATATGCTTAAGCATGTAATTTACTGTACAATAAGTCATGGTGAATCCCAACATCCCAACTCCCTCCAAAGTAGCCAAAACCACTCCTCAGCATCATCCCTACTTTGTATACCAAGCAAGATATCCCATGGGATGGAATAGCCCTTTGGCTAATTTGGGTAAACTTATCCAAGCTGTTGGCTAATGAGTAAACTATCTCAGCTGTGTCCCCAGCCATAGGTGCCACCAGCTCCAGTTCCTCTCCCAGCTCAGGTGAAAATTAACTCTATCCTAGCCAGAACCAGGACAGGCAGTAACATGGGAACATTGAGCAACACTTGACACTCAGTAGTCTTCAGGAAAATCTACAGCCTTAAAAATCCCTGTCCCTTTTTGGTATATATAAAAGCAAACTCCACAGGATTTCCATTCAGTGCTCAAGTGCAACTGGAACACATACTTACCAAAAAATAATGCAACACTTTCCACATTTTGAAAGACTCCATTGAATAAAGTTGCATTGTCTAAATGAAAAAATAAACAAACCACGCTTATTTCTATAGAAGTCAATCACAAGAACTGTCCCCAGAATGCCCCTGGTCTTGCTTCAGTTGTTAAACCATTTTGAGATAAGAGTTACTGGCTATTTGCTAACTTCCCTGCAACGCTTCTGGAGTATGAGTGGTTCCCCACTGCCATGCAATATTGCAGAAAGCAAAGCTCAAACCATTCTTACTCAAGATTCTTTCAGGTGTGTTAAGAAGCTCTGGCAGGAATGCTGGTGGCTCCAATTCTTGGGCACCTACCTCAGCAAAAAAAATTGAGAAGAAAAAAAAAATAAATTAAAAAAATCCATCAAACCAACCACATGTACTTCATAATAACACATACACTGCAGGCACTTTGTATGCCTTCCTACACTAGCAAGCTGATTTATCGAAGCCATGAAACACTTGCCTAGCTCCATCCGCACTCAGGAAGGCCCAGAAGCATACTGGTAACTCACATCGACTTCAGCTTAAACTGAGGGGTTGCCAGTGAGGATGTGCTAACCCCTGTATTCCTGTGCTCTTCTGAACAGCAGCACTTGCTGGGGTAAATCAGTAGAGTTGTATAAAATCGTTTTACTTGCCCAATTACTTTCAGTGTCCCAAATGTTTCTACTCTGTAATTGTGTGCTCTTCACTTATTAGAAGACAAAAGCTTTGATTTTTCTGAGTCCTTAATGCCTATTGTCTTATTGCCTCTCTTCCTATCACCATTTCTTTCTTAAGTTAATTTTATCTTTTTCCTTTTGAAGATGCTGTGGTATATTTTCCACACTTTTTTTTTTTTTTTTTTTTTGCCATGTCCTGAATTAGGATGAAATATAATACGTATTCTCTGCCTTCCCATTTTTTTTTTCCTTGTTCTTATATTCTGCACAATTTTAGGAGAGAATGCATAACTTTGGAATTATTTAAACTTGACTTTAAAAAAAAAAATAAGTCAAGGGTATTTATCGGCTGGAGGATTTAAAACTGCAGAAAAAAAGTTGTGTTAAATTAATGTCATAGGTTAATGTCTCAGAATAACTGGCATTAGGAAAACCGTCCTTTTTCTCTACAAAACATTCTGGGAAAGAGCTGACAGTTGTCTTGCTTATCTGTTGCATTTTCCTGCAATAAATACAGGTGTAAGAGAGTAAAACAGAGTAGTGGGCTTTTTAGATATAAGGCTTAGCTCTATGTTTAGCAAAGGATTAGGGAAAATAGGACTTTTTTAAGATCGTATATAATGGCCTTCTGAGGATGTCTACAACTTTTGTGGAGTGAACAAGATGTTTGTGGTAGCAGTCGTATGCCTACAGCAATTAATTTATTAAGTTTAGTGGCAGAATATGGATATGGGGTTGAGGGAGGTAGGAATAGGTGCTTCCTTTTACCTTATTCTTTTCCTGAAATACTTGGTCACAACAAAAAGCTTTTAGATTAAAAGCAATCCATCAGAAGTGTCCTTAGGAGGTCCAAGGGGAATGAACTGCTTTCTACAAAACAGAAGAGGTGTCCTGATAAAGGCTGGCCTTTTCACAGAACTGGAACAGGTCTGTTGAAAGCTTGATGGCCATGAGGAATTCAGATTCAAGAAAAATAGTGGCGTGCCTTGCAAAATAAATTGCATTGAATGCTATGTATATGTACACATACTTGCTAAAGAAAAATTGCCCTTTATTTTCTGGCTTAAAGCCTGTATTTCCTCTGCAATGACAAACAGCCTTTCCCCGAGCCATGTTCTAGCAAGTGCACCTACAGCCAGCTTTTGACGCATATCACCATGGCCCAGACTCCATGTCTGTTGATGAATAGCCACTGACCATTTAGTCCTTTCAGCATAATTCTGGAGAACATGAAGATCTCATTGAGTTGAAATGAGTCAGAGGAGAGAATTAACAAAGCCACATTACAGAACTGCTGGAAGTTGTGATTGCTCCAGCATCCTTCACTTGCACTTAATTCTTCTCAGCAAGCTTAATTTGCACACACCCAATTAACACATAAATGTTTGAAGTTCCCTTGGAGAAGAATCTCTACCATAAGGTCAGCAGCTTGGTAAACCTTTGACTCTTCTAACCCTTTCATTACAAAGAATGATATTTCTAATTGTCACTAAGTCAAGATCAATGAACTAATGTTTGCTAACAAGGTGTTTGCTTAATTTTTTTTTTTAATCGTGAGAGAAGGAACAAAGAGAAAATATTTCCTGCGTGAATTATTCTTTTGTCTTCCTTTGCTATCCTGTCTTTTCAGGCTGTTGTCCCTTCATCTTTCCGTCTACAGCCAGTGAAAGATCACACTACAAAAATCAATCCCTTAAACCTCAGAAGACCTCAGGAAAGTCAACTTCTCCTGCCTTTCTCTAAAACTTGCTAAATTACTTGGCACATGTCCTGAGGAGACTTGTATGATACTTCAACTCTTGGGCTTTCCAATTGTATACCTTATCCGTGGAGTTTCTTTCAACATTAAGATACATGTAAAAATGTTTCTGGACACTGTCTGTGATGTTGGTACTCTGTCAAGGCTTTTCTGAAAAAAGCCGATTAGGAAATGTCAGTGCACCTTCAGTTGTTTTTTGCAATTGTGGCTAATTAAAATGTCATAATATGGGGCATGGATGCAGTCATGATCCTTGGGGAACAGCAACCTTGATTGTGCCAGGAAAAGGTAGGGCACAGTAAACCCAACCTATTTGATTTGTTTAAGGTAAATCACGTTAGCTCCTCACAAAGATGCTAGTTCATGCACAGGTGTTTGCTTCAGTCTCAAAGCAGAGATCAGCAGAATAGATTTCACAGAAATACAAATCAATAATCCTCTCCAAACCTGAAAATGATAACATTTTAAATCTTTGTACTCAGATTGTTCTTAGCCGGGGGAAGAAAATCTAAAAACAGTGGTGCAATCTTTTGAAGTCTGGGGGGAAAATCTTTCAAACGTTACATCAGAAAAATTTCTGAATGCCCAGATATTCCTGAGTGCACTAGATATTGTCAATGTATATGGTCCCCTTTACATCTGGGGACTAAATATTCCTTTATTTTTTATTAATAAACAGTGCAGGTATTTTAGCATTCTCTATCCCTGCAGTGGGAAATGCTATATTCTTACTGATTTCTATTTGTATAGTAGGAG
>JAAGAY010002741.1:0-18679 GCA_011801015.1 Ardeotis arabs | reverse complement strand
GCCCCATCCCTGGAAACATTCAAGGCCAGGCTGGATGGGGCTCTGAGCGACCTGATCTAGTGGGGGATGTCCCTGCTCCTTGCAGGGGGGTTGGACTAGATGACCTTTGAAGGTCCCTTCCAACCCTAACCATTCTATGATTCTATGATTCTAATATTTGAACCAATTATGATAAGGAGTCTTCTTAGTCATTGGAAAGAAATACTTCCAGATGAAGTTTCTTTGAGCTTATTTTAGACACTCATCCTGAAGTGAAAGTAATTCCTTTTTGGAGGTACTAGTTTTCATTTGTTGTTTCTAAGGAATGACTCCCTCAGAGTTAGATGTCTAAGCTAGGTCAGACAAATCCCACTTGTTGTCTTTCTTTATATCCAGTACTCAGCAACTGAGTCATCCTCACTGATGTTGTCAGAATAATGTTTAAATCTGTTCACAGAACCCCAGGTATCATTTCACTAAGGAACACCTAAGGAGGGGGAAAATGTGGAAAAAAGCACAGAGCTTTAAATAGCAAAATACAAATGCTCTTTGCTAGTATATCCAAAAAAGCCTGGAATCAAATTCAACCACGGATGCTTTTTTTTTCTAGATTTCAGATTAGATTTGGTCTAAACAAAAGCTACTGTACATGTTAAGATACAAGAGTATCTTAATTCTCATCCTGGAGAGACGAGTAAGAGCCAGTTAGTAGCTAATGTCTGCTGAGAGTGAAGAGAGGGAAATATCTAAACTCTCATTGAGGAAGGTCTGATGTGTCCAACTGTCTATGCCTACTTCTTTTAGCTTTGTTGATGTATTTACTGATGTAGAAGGAGGAAGGTAACTGAAGCAAGTCCCCTGCTGAGACACCTCAAATAAGATTTACTTATAACCCTTTGCTCGATGCTCTGGTTGCCTTTCAGCATACAAATACTTGTACCTCCACCCTACATACAATCAGTAGGCAGAAGCTGACTCTAGAAATCATGTCTTGGAAATCTGATGGCTTTCAGAAGTGTCCAGTTTCTCCACTGGCAATAACCAAGAGCTTTAGCAAGTTACCTGTGTTATCTGAATCACATCTAAGTAAAATGTTTTCATTTAATTTTAAAATGACATCAAAAATAATCTGATTATTTTGGTTGTATCAATACTCACAAGAGCATACAAAAAAGACCACATACAAAAAGGGCTAACCATGGAAGTAAGTGTTTGTATGATCAGGTGAATAGTTAGAAAAGAATCAAAAATAAAAAGAGACATTTAAAAGCTGTCTATGTCATTGGCAAATCTGATTATATTCATTTATAAATTGGAAGATGTTTGCCAGAGACTTGGTCCAGAGTTCTCTGAAGTTGTTCAGGGCTACTGTCAGCAATATTGATGATCAAACCCCATGATGAATATGAATGTTGTTTGTATTCATCAACCAGTCCTAGACAGCCTCACCTACCAGCTCTGAACAAATCTTTATGTGGCCCCACCACTCTGAGCAAGGGCAGTATTGCCATGGTCTTCTGTAGAACAAAGACAAACCTCCTTCTCACCTGTGTGGTTTTCATATGGCCTTTGTGATCCTATTCCATCACATGAAATCGTAGCCTGTCTCCACAGGATACTACCTATACAATCACTCGTGCTTATCTAAACACACAGAAGCATGCACAGACACAGGTATGCATAGATATATAGAAAGAGAGAGGCTCCAGGGATGGCCTCTGTGAGGAGAGGTTGGGGTCACCTTGTTCCAGACACAAAAAACCAAACCAAACCAAACCAAAACATTACAAACACCAAGAACAGATCAGGAGGTGGGGGAGGAGGTTCACTTCAGGGACATTCCAAGTTGTGAGATACTTCTGAAAATAACAACATTTCAACTAAAGTCCTTGAGGGTTGGATCAGAAGTTTAATTCCAGGAAAATCTGTTGCAAAATTTGATCTTCTGATATTAAAAGGTGTTCTGCTAGTGAAACACAATAACAGATTTTTGAAGAATAAAAATATTTTATAAAAAATTGCTCTTCTGTGACTAGGTCTGAGAACATGTGTTTTCAATTCACCAATAAACCAAAAATTGTCAAAACCATTCGGCTTTTAGCTGATGATAATGCTACTCAGTCTCTTGTTGTAATCATACAATAATAGAATGGTTTGGTTTGGAAGCGACCTTAAAGATCACCTAGTTCTAACCCCTTGCCATGGACAGTGACACCTTCTACTAGACCAGGTCGCTCAAAACCCCATCCAGCCTGAGCTTGAACACTTCCAGGGATGGGCATCCACAACTTCTCTGGGCAACCTGTGCCAGTGCCTCACCACCCTCACAGTGAAGAATTTCTTCCTCATATCTAAACTAAATCTACCCTCTTCCAGTCTGAAGTAATTACCGCTTGTCCTATCACTACATGCCTTTGTCAAAAGTTCCTCTCTACTTTTCTTGTAGGCCCCCTTTAGGTGCTGGAAAGCCACTATAATGTCTCCCTGGTGCCTTTTCTTCTCCAGGCTGAACAACCTCAACTCTCAGCCTGTCCTCACGGGAGAGGACACAGCCCTTTGATCAATCTTTGTGGCCTTCTCTGAACTAGCTCCAATAATTTATGAAGGCTTTTTTCTTTTTTTATTTTTCCTTAATGGGTACATATCTAGTGTGTGTGTGCGTGTGGGCGCGGAAATTTATTTCTTCGCTCGCTTCATAGTGGTTTTTTACACTTATCTTGATAAATTGTCAAGGGATCTCTTTATAAATATCTTCTCTATTTCTCCTAAGCACAACATTAGGAATGTTTTTTTTTTTCCTAAAGTTCACTCTTATGCATTAAAAGCGGGAGGGGCAACCTACCATATTTCATGATTTCAAAATGATTTTTCCCTTTTCTGCACATTTTTTTTTCTTGCTCATCACTTAGATTTTTTCACTCTCATGTTGCTATTTTGTCAGTGATGACAGTATGGAAATCCATACATATTGGTATTCCAATAGAGAACTGCCTGGCCAAATAGAAGCAAAAAATTATGTGAATACAAATGTATTAACTGTAAAGATAAATCTCAACCTGTAAGCAACTTCAATAAGATGAGGAAAGAGAGGAGAAGATGTAGGGTGGGGAGTGCAGCTTGAAACCAGCTGGAGTTGGAAGATGGAACATCACACAGAGAAATCAGGAAACATTTATAAGCGTAACTTTTTAGTATCATGCAAGTAGAAAATGCAGAGTGATTGAAAAGCAAGCAGGCCCACAACCACACTGCAATGGAGAAGTTTTATCGTCTTTGGAAATCATCTGTGCTCATTGTCAGGCTTTTTACAACTCCACCTTGGTTTGGGGGTCTTTTTCTTTCTTCTTCTCCTTCTTCTTCTTCTTCTTATAAAAAAGTTTAAAAAATATGAACTTAGGAAAAGCCAATTTCATGTGCTGTTAATTTAATTCCCAACATAAAACCTTACTTCTTCTGATGGAAAATGAAATTACCCTTTCTACATCCGTTTTATCTGTCAATTAAATTCTTTTTTTTTTCCCCCTTTCCTCCCCTCAAAGTAAAAAGAACATGCACATTATTGGTTATATTTTCTGTGCTTGCAACAAAATGAAAACGGGAAGAGGTGGCATTAACTACAGTAAGTACACAAAACCTGCTTGATTATCATGTAAAGATGCCAGAATGACAACCCCGGAGACTTTGAATCTCCTCTGTGAGGTTTTAGACGTCTAAGCTAATTTTCATTTTCGATTTGTCCTGGTATTGCATGGCAAAGCAGTTTTAATAATGGGACTCTTAGCAGTGTTAACTATTAACCTTTCTATTTTGTGGTATCTTAAAAAAAAAATGGCTTTTGGAGGCAGCTTTCTCTGCCTGAATCTGTGTGTGATAGGGAAAAGAAATGCATCTTTTGGGCAGAAGGAGAGGACATTTACTGTAATCCATTCTGTATGATTAATTTCAGGATGATATTTGTCTCTTTCACATTGTCTTTATTTGACAGTTACAAAAAAAAAAAACCACGTTCTTTGGTCTTGCTTAGTTATTTGCATTACTGTATTTGTATTACTTTAAAGCTGATTGGAAAACAGTATTTGAAAAAAATCAACTTTTGAAAATTGAAAAGAAAAAAAAAAGAAAAGCAGAAGCAGTTTTGTTTATTTGTTCACTTTTTGAAAGAAGACAAAAACACCTCCCAGGACCAAATGAAACAAAACTGATCCTCTTAATTTTTCAAAACAGTGCTGAAAAGAGAAGAAAGCAGATGCTGTTTGTTGAGCACTAGAAAACTCTGTAGCTCAACCAGAAAAGTTTTTCTTGCATATGGAGATCTGAAAAGTTCTAATCCTTTTTTGGGGCAAAGATACCATAGGTAAACTAACTATACGGCACTTCTGCCTTGCAGATATTTTCCAGCTATCACGAGGACTAACAAAGTACCAGTGTTTAGATGCTGAGAGGCATCTCCTGGTGAACGCTTTCGTTGCAGCTTAAGCCATAACCGCAACCCAACCCAACTTACCCACCATCCACCTCTGCTTAGCCCTGCAGAGTGGGTGGCAGAAGCATCCACTTTTCAGCTGTGTCAGTTGGAAGTTAAATTGCACTAAATTACATGAGTGGATTTAACTGTGAGCTGGAGTGATGAGATGCAGCTAGATTTTTCTTTTCTTTTAGGTTTTCAGAGAATCGCTTAGAGGCTGTGAGCCAGAGGGCTGAGCAAATGTATGTCTTAAAACTTCTGCAACCAGATTTGCCAGAGGACATCTGCTATCTTTTCTCTTAGAACAGTTTTCAAGGAGGATATTCTACTCCACTGTCCTTTGTCTTCAGTGACCTTGAGATGAAGGACAAGTGACAGTTAAACACTTTCTCCTTACACAAGTAAGAGACTGGGGAAGTTTAATGACAACTTCTGTACATGGCTCAGGGATGCACTAAGGGGCATTTCCTGGGTGAGCTTCCTCCTATTTGGAGAGACTTTGCATTGCTGAATATATCTCAAGGTCTGAATAAATAATACTGAATTTTATGTCGAACCGAATAAACATATCCAAACAGAAATAGTCCAGTTCTGCCACAGCAGAGGCATCTAAGGCATGATTCTCCTCTCACTTACATGTGTGAAAAATCAAGTATAATCCTGTTAAAGTCAAAACTAGAATTATACCAGAAGAAAGCCAGAGTGATTGAGAGAAAAATCAGACTTACAGCCCATAAAGTGCAAGTTTAAACAGCATCACTTTTTTTTTTTTAACTTGACTACCTACACTTGGAAGGCATTCAAAGCATGCACTTGCAGTTATTTGTTACTCCTGAAATGATTAAAGTAAATCACATTGTTTGATATGAAAAATATGTTGTATACACACTTCTATTTTTCTCACTGCTCTGCCCTCCATGCTGCATTTTGTAGCGTAATCAAAATACAAAATACATTTTGAAAAATTAAATGAGAGACACATGTGTGAATCATGAGGTTTATTTGCATGTTTGGCCCTTCAATTCATTAGGGATTTTAGTTTCTCAAGGAGGGAAACTGTCACATTTACATATTCTTAGACAGGCATGCAAATATTAGTCAGAAACTGTAGTTTATTCAATGCATTACAAGCTCCTGGGCTGCCAAACAGTAATTTCAGTTCTTGAGTAATATAAGTTTTTGGAAACCTGGCATAATAACACTGTATTTTAGTATTGCCCACTAGGACCACTTATGGTTTTGTCAGGTTTTCCATTACCAAGCCTTAGATTCTGGGTCACATACATTGCATGCTAGCCATATAAATTTGTTATCTGACATACATGGTCTCAGTCCCAGAGCAAATTTATTTTGCAAATTTCAGAAAGTAAAATCACAGAAGCTTATTTAGAAGTTCCAGCTGGACCAAAGGAGACACAGCACCAAAGGAAAGAAAACCAACTAGTATAAGTCCTCTATGTCAATTTCTGTGTTTCTGTGACCTAATGTGTTGCAGATGTTTGCTACTGCAGATGCAAATATGCACCTCAAAGAATTTACATTATTAAAATACACTGTCAGTAATACTTGTAAATCGGAAAGGAAGTGTCTGTAATCTGTCTGGGCTGTAGTGTTTTATATACCCTTGTTTGGCATAAATTCATGAATTAGAGTAACTGAACTGAGATTACTCCAGTGTGTACTGAATAAAATAGTTTACATCAGCTGTCTTCCCTTCTCCCTCTCCCCCATCGGAAGTGGAGGCTATTATAACTGTTAAAAATTCCCATGGGTAAATTCAGGCCTGGTTAGCAGCAAGGTTGTCACTAAGGTCAAGAATCCACTGGAGCAAAAATAGCTTACCAGGTTGATATAAGTCCCAAAGGTTTCCATAGCCAGTGTCAGAGGAACAGTGTGATTAGTATCACATGAGGCTACCTTTGGCTTTCAGCCTGGATGCCTGAGGACATATTTACATCTGCTTAGGCTGGCCTTAAAACTGGGTGAGGCTTAAACTCATGCTTCTGGCTTTTGCAGCAAACAAAGAAAGTTGAAACCTTTACAATGAAAAACTGAACTCACAGCTGATAGATATCCTTATAGAAATTCATTGGAGGAACATATCAATTGAACCATGGAGACTGAATTAACCAATAAACTCTTTGAATCAATACTAAACGGTACGAAAAGTTGACGTATGTGTAGGTGTTCTTTGGATTAAGGACCACAATGTTTGGTACAAATCATCACAGGAGCTTTGCACTCCACGCAAATATTCTAATCCTGTTTTTACTACACCATTTGGGGAACTAGGACTAGATGATTGCTCTTATTCACAAAATTTATGTAATTAATTGACATAAAAGCAACTCTGTAGATTGTAAGCTTTAGTTACGCTGTCAGGAAGGCTGCACAGAACCTCTTGGTATGGTTAAAGGGGACAAAATTGATTGCTCATGGACATCTGTTACATGTTTGAAAAAAGGTGTTTTTTCCTAGCAGGAAAATTAGAAAATATTCCTGCTTTTCATACACCATAACTTCTATCTATTAAGACTGCATAAGGTTTCTTACTATGCAGAGAGACTATGCATGTGGAAATCTGATGTTTTCTAAATCCACATTGATACGATAGATTGTAAACTTGTTGAAGGGACTGTTACAGTCTATCACTTTCATGATCCTTGGATTTTAGACTTCTGAATGCACAGTGGGAGAGTACTCTAATGACCCACTGTACAGTATCAATGATATGTCGATTATGGGCTGATTGTAGATATTTTTAACTATGCCTTACAATCCACAGTGTGATTCTTTGAGGATTTGTTAAAGGCACTGAGAATCAGTGCACTTTGATATGACTCCAAAGAGGAGCTAAGAATTAGAGCTTGCAAAAATTTCACTACACGATCATGCTGTCATGTTTCCGGCATAGTCCAAACACCACTTACTTCAAATAAGTTTACCTGGGAAATGATCTTATCCTAGGCAGAGCAAAAGAGATCTCAGCAGCTGAGGGAACTGGGATTGCTTAGTCTGGAGAAGAGGAGGCTGAGGGGGAGACCTCATTGCTCTCTACAAGTACCTGAAAGGAGGTTGTAGGGCGGCAGGGGTTGGTCTCTTCTCCCAAATAATTTGTGATAGGATGAGAGGAAATGGCCTCAAGTTGCAGCAGGGGAGGTTTAGGTTGGATATTAGGAAACACTTCTTTACTGAAAGAGTGGTCAGGCACTGGAACAGGCTGCCCAAGGAAGTTTTGGAGTCACCATCCCTGGAGGTGTTCAAAGAACGTGTAGATGTGGCACTTCAGGTTTAGAAGGCAGGGTGCTGTTAGGATGATGGTTGGACTTGATGATCTTGGAGGTTTTTTCCAACCTTAAAGATTCTATGATTCTATAAGAATTTTCCTAGAATCTTGGGAGGGTATTACAGCTCACACTGATTTCTGTGTTGCAACAGTGTTCTGATTTTATTTAATGGGGGGGCTACGGTGGCAGCTTCTGTACAAAGCTGCTAGAAGTTGCTCGCCTTTGTCCAGTGGACTTGGCCAGGCCTAGGACAGACCCACTGCTGGCCAAGGCCGAGACAATTGGTAGCAGAATGTTCCATGATAACGCCTCAGAGATAACATATTTAAGAAGGGGTAAAACAGAAAAAAAAAGAAGAGAGAAGATGTGAAGACACTGAGCATGGGCAGAGAGGGGGAAGCGCGAGCCTTGTGGGCCTTGCAAGAAGTGGAGAGGAGAGGAGATGCGAGGAGATCCTGAGAGGTGTCTACGTGAGCTGGTTGTGAAGAATTTCTTGTGAGAGGAAAGAGGCTGCAGACGCCAAGATCAGTGAAGAAGGAGGGGGAGGAGTAATGCTGCTCCCGGCAGAGATTCTCCTGCAGCCTGTGGTGAAGACCATGGTGAAGCAGGCTGTGCCCCTGCAGCCCGTGGAGGCCCACAGAGGAGCAGAGATCCACCTGCAGCCCGGGAAGGACCCCACGTTGGGGCAGGCGGATGCCTGAAGGAGATTGTGGCCCGTGGAGGGCCCCCTGGGGCAGCCATTCTGGATGGACTCCACCCCGTGGAAGAGATGACCCACGCTGGAGCAGTTTCACAAAGGACTGTAGCCCGTGGGTGGGACCCCACAATGGAGCAGGGGAGGAATGTGAGGAGTTCTTCCCCTGACAACAAGGCAGTGGCATAAAACAATGTCTGATGAACTGACCGTAACCCCCATTCCCTCTTCCCCACTGTGCCACTCAGGGAGTGGGGGGGGAGATAGTAGAGATAATGTTAAGCCTGGGAAGAGGGAGGTGTGGGGGAGGTTATCTTGTTCTCTGTCTCATTATCCTGCTTTGTTTTTAGTAATAAATGAATAGTTTTCCTCAAGTAGAGTCTGTTTTGCCCATAATGGTAACTGTAATGTTTTCTCCCTGTCCTTATCTCAAACCTCGAGCTTTTTTTCTTATACTATCTACCCCTGTTCTCTCAGAGGGTGGGGGGAGTGAGAGAGAGAGAGACTGCGTAGTCTGGTCCTGATCGGGGCTAACTATGACAAACAGCTAGACAGATATTGCAGCCTCATTTCGCTAGCATATCTCAGCACTGCATAGATTATGTACTTTTTGTCAGGGATCAAGAAAGGTATCTGAAATAAAGCTTCTGGATCTAAGTATTTCTTTTCTCCTGTATTTTATATAATCAGTATATTAATACCCTATAATACAGTTCTCTGAAATTCGTTGATTGGCTAAATTTACATAAATTTCAATAATATAAATTTTAGAGAGGTATTACCATCCATTCAGTAGTACTGCATCATTGTATTTTGGTTGCAGCCTGAATTCTGCTCTCCTGTAGCCATCACCTACGGGATGACCATAGTCTATTCATCATTTCCCCTTCCATTCCTGTCTTGTCTTTTTATATTTTTATATTGTTTGTGAAGAGTTTGTCACAGCTTGCTTTATCACTAACTACAGTAGACAGTATCTTCCAGAAACACTATCTTAGAGGAAACCCTATTGTAATAGAAATTAAAATAAGACAGAATATTTAATATACTTACAAGAAGATAATGTCTATTCAGACAAGCAGAAAATATTACACATGATCCTAAATCCCATCTTTTCTCAAGGTAACTTACTAGCAGAATGTTGCCATCAAATATATTCTCCCTCCCTCGCTCTTCTGTGGTGGATTTATTCTGATCACATGTACAAGTAGAGAAATATACAAAAAAAAATGGCCCTTTCATTAAGATTAGAAAGCTGCAGCCCTTAAATCATGCATTTATGCAATTTTTTAACTGTTTTTAACTAGCACAAAATGGCTCGTTGGAATTATGCAAGTATAGATCATTTTAATTTGAATCATTGTGGAATCATAAATGACTCCGTTCTTTAATTTTGTGCCTTCAAGTCAGCCACTTTGATTAAAAAATAATAAAGCATGAGAGCTGGAGGGTCCTTGCAGGTTCTTCCAGCTATCATGGATCCCTGATCTTTGGTACTAATTCTTCTCATTAATATTAATAAAGGGCTGATAGACCATCTCAAAGTATAGTATAAAAACCATGCAATTAATTGCATGTAGTGTTTTTATGCTTATTGCGATGCCTCAGGAGTCTAAATATCAGTTAATCAATAATATCAAATCCACTGAAAATGAGCCCTTCAAGTCCCTTTTTCATAAACCTTGCCCAATTTTCAGCAGGATTAAAACCAATTACATGTTGTTTGTTTTTAAATTTAAAAGAAAGGAAAAAAAAAAAAAAGAAAAAAAGAAAAAAGACAGAGAGAGAAAGAAAGGACAATTCAGACAGACTTCCATGTGCCTTCCCTTCTCTCCTTTCAGCACTGCAATTTTTAATAGGTAAAATGCTGATTTTTAGACTCCTTTTCTTGATTTCCTGATGACAGCCAAGGTGATCACAGGACATTAGACTTGATCACTATCATAAAGTCTTTTCAACAGGTTCCTGAAATTTGGAGACATTAGCTACATTGAGCTGGATGGCATCTCCTCACTGCACAAGATTACACATGGTATTTTGGCCAGCAACAACTTTCAGAAAATTGAGAACTCCTCTCCCATCCTGCACTGACCTACACTGACGTTTGATCCAAGTGTGAACAAGAGTCAAGATTACGTAGTCTCTTTTGCTGTCCTCAGACCAGATGTGCAGCAGGGCCAAAGACAGAATTCCTTTCACCTTACCATGCCTCAGCCCTGCTGTTACACACAAAGGCAAGCTGCTGACACTGCAGAACAAAAGGAAGATTGTTGGGGCTTGCTTTGTTTGTTTGTATGATATTGTACTAAGGCTTCATAATGGCCATAGCCCAGATCATTAAAGTAACAAAATGTGGCCTTGTAAGGCTGAATGACCAAGACAATCTCTCTCTTTCTTGTCGTTTGTATTCAAGTAGGCATTTATGAGCCAATATACCTACTGGTATAGATAGTGTTTAAAATATAATTTTCTGGGACAAAGACTGAACTCTTAAAATAAATTAATTTTTACTGGATTCTTGTTGATTTGTTTTTACATTATGGTAAAGAAAATGGATTTGCAAGTAGTCAGGGCTGTGGCTATTTCAGATTGCAACACTGGGCCTACAGCAAAGGGTTGTTCTGCTTCATGTGGTTCACAATACTCGGTTAAATCCTGCAGCTATTCCTCTGGGCTTTTTACAGCTGGGTGAAATATTTTTAGCAAGGAAAAAAGTACATTTTTATGCACACCTCTACCTGTATTGTTCTATCAACAAGTATGAATTTATAAGGTCAAGGCTCATCCTTCAAGTAGTCCTCATATGCACATGCACACATGAAAGAAAATGGTTTTAGGAAATGTCAGAATGCTTTATATCAACACTTTCAGAATCAAATAGAATGTTTCATTTCAAAATGTCATTTTCATTTTGAAATTGATCTTTTTAAAGGGTAAGAAAAGCAAAAAAAAAGCAAAGAAAAAGCCTTAAATAACTTGAAAATGAAACACAACGTTTTCCAATCTGAATGAAACTTCCAGGTGTACAAACCCAAACCCATTGATTTATTTCTTTTACTTTTGATGCTGAACTCCGAAGCCTAATACTCTCACAGGTCAAGTCTTTTGCTCAAATTTCAAACCAGTGATCAACTAAAAGTACACTTGCTCTTTTTCTCTGTGCCTGCACACCAGATGTATTGTCAGGTCTAGCTTGCATATCTGAACGATGCAAACACGGCTATATGGCTGTGTAGTTCTTGCCACTGCTCTGTTTAGAGGTATGGTATGTACTATAAATTAATATAAAGAGAAAATTTGTACAAGGAAGATCTGTGTCAGTGGAAAGAGAGCAATTTTTCCCTCAGTAAGGAGAATCCACAGGAAGGCAGAAAAATCCAGACATTTCAATATGTGGAGCCATATGGAGTTTCTTCTGTTTTGTTGTTGGTTTTTTTTTTCTTGGGATTCAGAATGTTTGGATTCCATCTGATTCCTGAAGGGATCAGATAGCTCCATCCCAGGCACCCCTTTTAATCAGCAGGTTGACAACAGCCAACAGCTAACTAAACGTTACCGCCTCCTTCTGATTCACTACACATTCTGATGAGGTCATGAATATAAAATTCTTCTTTTTTACAATTATTAATATGTAAAGAATTTTTTTTTACAAGACTGACATAAAGTCTGATATTACAGAAAATATAAGAGGAAACAGTGTAGGGAATAAAAGCTAGATCAGTCTGATATCAATTCTAATTAAAAATAAAGAAAACATTCCCTTAAAAAATAACTGTAAGCTTTTCACCTTGAGAATCTACTTACCCTTTAAAAATCATGGGCTGAAATGTAACATCTGAGACAAATTCTGATTCAGACCACTGTAATTTGATGTAGCTGATTTTTAACAGCCTGAGTAATCTAGGCAAACAATTGTCTCCCTCTCTCTCACACTTGCTCACAAACTATTTTCTACAATATCATTAACCTACCCGATTATTATAAAGGACCTGTCATTGCTCTAAACTCTGACTCTGATTTGTCATTCATCATATCCTAAGAATGTATCAACACAGAATTTTTACTATTAGCTAATATTACTAATAGCAATTAGTGTGGTATCATGCAACGTGGGTCTTGAAAACCATTTCCTATTTCTGACCAAATAAAGGTCTAGTTTTTCAAGTTTGGGTAGGGTGTTTCAGCACACACAGTTTTATTGTCCCATGATATTTCAGTGAAAAAAAAAAAGAAAACTAAATAAGCAAATACAATAGGCCAGTTCAAACTACTTGGATATACTTGTGTTACAGAGAATTTTTCTCCTTAAATACTCTTGTAGTTTCTCTTTTATATACATTCAGATTACAAATACGGAAGGGAAGGAGAGCTAGTGTGGTATGATTCGTCATGCTCACGCATGGTAAAGCCAATCTAAGCTTTTTACCAAAGAGCAACTCCTGATCCCTCATCTCTTTTCCCTTTCTCACTACGGTTGGACTCTACGATCTTAAAAGTCTTTTTCAACCTAAATGATTTTATGATTCAATTATTCTATGATTCTATTTTTGTGCAAGCTCCTTCTTCCCCTGGCTCCCTCATTTTGTATACACCTTGTACAGATTCAGGCATTCATTCGATACCTCTCTGGGCTGGTTCAGGTCACTTACATTGCAGTTTATTGTAAAATGTTTCAAATGAGTGTGAGTGATAGACAAAGAAAAGGAGAGGGAGGAAATAATCTCCCTTTCAGCAGTAGTGAATCATTTAATTAGGTTTATGTCATAACACAGAACTTCAACCTCTTTTTTTTTTCCCCCTTTTTTGAATTCAGTAGGATAATTTTGCATTCAAGATAGTGAAATTATTTACTTTAGCTAAAATTGATGACTGTAATACAAAACATCTTAGTGAAAAAAAAAGGGTTTTGAGGTGCTGGAAATCAGACTGTAAGAGCAAATAACTTAGTAAAACTAGGTCCTTATGAAATGCTCCCCAATGAGACTCCAGAGGCAGTTCATTGCTGAATAGGGGTATATCCAGCTGATTTCCAAATAGCAAGAAGGTGCATAAGGTAATAAAAAACCCACTATAATAAAAATATTTACAGAAAAGACTGTGATGAATGCTTCCAAGATAACATCCCCAAGGCTTTCATCAAATCATTGGACAAAAATTAATTTATTTAATCTTCCATGTTTCACAAAATCTTGTCTTATAACAAAGACTTATCAGAGGAAGAGACTTCAGAAAGCTCAAATATATTTTATTCTCTAATGAGCCTAACTAAGGTCAGAACCCCATTTTGTTAATATTTGTGTGAACAAGTGCTTTCCTCAAACGACTTGCAATTTAAACTGGTAGGGACACAGGAATAGGGATAAGGAAAATTTTTAGAGGAATTCTTGAAACAAAGAATAATTACACAATTCAGCTGCTGTGACAGAAGTGCTCAGACTTGGTAGATATTTACCTGAGATATATGAAGAGATTACACTATATTATTGCCTGACCCATGCCGGTTGAAGAACTTTCCCCACCCTTACCAATAATGGCAGAGAGGGCAATGTAGCCACCATTCCCAGTTCAATGTATTAATAGAAAGTGAAGCTGTTTGTGGTTTTAGCTAATATTCAGTGTTGTGATTTGTAACAGCAGATGTTTGAAAACAGCATCCATTCTTCCATCCCCAGCACAAAGATGAGACAGACACCTATGGCTAGGCAGATTTCTTCAGATCCTGCAGTGAAATCCCCAGTTGCTGTTAAGTCAAAGTCTACAAAAGTTATAGTGCAGCAATGAATGAAGAAAACTCTCCCAAGTTCCAAGGGAGAGATTTGTGACTTTGCCATTGGAAGGTTTTCCCAACCTTATTTTGGAGATTTTCCCATCATTAATTTAAAAGTATTAAATGAGCAAAGATCAGCACAATTAGCAATAAAATGCACTGTCGATTGCTGAAGCTGTAATTCGTAGTCTGTCATGCTAGTCAAACAACTGAGATAGTATTTTAAGCAAGGAATCACAACCTATCTGTGATTTAAACTATGCTTCTCCCTTTTTAAAGTCAGTATTTAAATACAAATTAATGATTTAACTCGTCTTTCCTGAGGATTAAAAGCACCTGTATCTATGCATATTTGTCAACATTAGCATAAAAACAGTTGGAAATTGTGAACAAAGTGCTGTTAAGTGCAACTGTACTCTTGAGTTCCTCTTGCAGCTAACATCACTCACACAATTTCTGTTGGTTATCCCATCTGTTTTACACCTATAAGCTGATAGGAAAGAACACGGAGTCTCTTGGTGGTCAGTGCTGATGGTCATACATATCTTGTATGCTCAGCTATATACCATGGGGTAGGGAGAAAGTGTAAATTACTCAGAGGCGGTCTGATTGGTGGTGCAGGATTGAAACAGCTGTAAGGGCTCCTGAACAGAGCGCAGCACTTGTAGTGAGAAAACTATTAGCATATGCATGAATAAGTGGGTGTGAAAATGCTGGCTATCAACATGCAGTGTATACTGTATTCCAGCTGAGTAGGTGTAAAGAACATCCTCTTGATGCAGAAGTGTGAATTTCAGGGAGACAAGCCTGATGAAAGCCAAAGATTTGTATTGATTTCATTTGTATAGATAAAGGACTGTGTACTTTTCTGGTGTTATTCTGTTATCATTAGATGGATTTTGCCCCAGTTTAGGGCAAACAAAGCAAGCTGATGAACAGCACAAAATAATAAGATGATGACTGACAATCATAACTTGAGGCCACAGATGCAACTTTCTCACTGGAAGCACTCAGCAGAACTTCAGCGCCTTCACCAGGCTACAGAGAGGTCATGGACCAGACTTCTGCATGGCTCTTTATGTGTCTGTTAAGACTACCACTAATAGTCAAAAGAGAAACTGAGCCATTCCTTTACTGGAGAGCATAAAACCTGTCCACTGAAAAAGGACACTTGAAAATCCTGCTCCTGGGCACTTGAGGGCATTTCACATTTCAGCCATTCACAATTTATATTTATTTGAAAAATTGTGTTGCTCGGCAGTCTTTTCTAATAGCAATATAATGGTATTGCAGCTGGAATTTAATGGTACACTATTACACTTCAGGGCAACCACAGCACAAGTGTATCAATTCTGGGATGAGTCAATGGTGAAAGAGCAATATTGAGGTCATATTTTTCCTCTTTCTGTACATCAGTGGGACAGAGGTATAGAACTTTTGGCAGAAATGTAAAAGATAATTTTCCAGTGATCTAGTTTTATTCCAAATAAATTTCTATATCTCTTACTTGAAGCTCTGCAGTTCAACCTTGTTCTGTTGTCTGACAGAATTTGTCACAGTGATATCAGAAAAGTTACCAACAAAGCAATAAATGGCACTATCATCTACCTCATTTGCCTTTTTTTTTTAAAATATAACTTTTTAACATTCCTTGGAACTTATTTTCTGTCATAGATATGGTTAACATATAGTTGACACAACACGTTGTGGAACAGAGTAAGATTTTCATTGGTTCAGAGGCATACTTTTAATCCAGAATTTGAGAAAATGTCATCTTTTTTTTTGCTGTTAAACCTTGGTTTTGCAGCTGATAGATGTGTCAGTTTTAAAATGAGATAAAACCAGACATATTCCATGTTTTGCTGCAGGGATTATGGCTTCACTAACTTATTTAGGGAGGAAAGGCATCAGACCATAAGACTGTCTGTGCTGGATCAGACCAGACGTCCACCTACACCAAAATTCCCTTTCCACTGCTTGCTAGCAGTTGATAACTAAAGTAAGTCAGAATAGCGGGCAGGTCCGCAATACATTTTCCTAGTCTACTTTCACAGCCTTCGGTGGTTTGTGTCTTGGAAACTTCTTGAGCTAGAAGCTGCATTTTTGTATTTAGCAGTCTCAGGTGGATTTTCCTTTCATTTCTTTATCTAATTGTTTCTTGAACCCAGATAAACATTAAACTACTAGACTAAAGAAACAGCAAATATACTTTTCCTCCATTTCACATCTATCTGCCAGTCTATATATATAAACATATGTATATATAGCTATAGATATACCCATATAGAGTTAGATATATGAAAGAGAATGCAGTTGTATGTTATTGCTATTGCTGCTTTAAGCACCTTCCTAGAGAAATTAAAAGGAATGACAAAATCTCAAATCAACTTAATGACCAAAAGGATCACAAATCTCTACAGGTTTGGTAAACTAAATTACCTTGCACTGATTTGCCTGTAGTTTTTTAACTTGAGAAAGCAGTCATCATGGATTCAGCAATACATGCAGAGGACATACTTCTACAATTCAGAGATTAAAGTCCTTATCTAAGTAGCTGAAGATCTTGGACTACTGTCAAGATCATTTATAATTAATTATATTTTTAAAACCTATCACTGGATAACATAAATAAACAATCTTATGAGCAGATAAGACAATTTAAACCTTTTCTATTACAGCAGAATACTAAAGTGAAAGTCTGTTTTCTTCCTTTTCACCCTGCAGAATTTGCTGCCTAATGGCTGAGCTTCAAAGATGGGTATATATAAATACCTGGACTATAGAGAATAATGGTATTCCCCTGATTTATCCCAGTAAATATGGGGTTTGCTGGTACAAGCCCACAGGCTTTGTATTAACCTTATGGTACAGGGTCTCTGAACTGAGTACATAACTCATATCTGTGTAACAAAAAATATAGCTTTTTCTGTTATTTGAGACTGGTGGAGCTGAGCATAAAAGGTAAGCATAAAAGCAAATAAAATGGTAAGCATAAAAGCAAAGCGAACTAGTAAGTTTTCTGAATAACAGTTTTAGCTGTAGACGGTTTTTCTGTGTTAATTTTCACTATATGTATTGGTACTGGAACTAATAAGAAAAAAAAGTTTAGGTTTTTTTTAGACTATTAAACATTAATTAAACTAACAATAAAGTCTTAGCTCCAAACACAAGAGAGAGTGTTCCTTTTTTTCAACTGCAACATTTTGAGTGTAATACCATCAAGATATAAGAGTTTGGATCTACTGAGATTAGGACACAAATTATAAGCAGTTTTCTCCACCTCATATGTGAGTGACAGTGCAGAAAGTCATACACAAACTCATTTCTTTTGGTCATATTTACATGCAAACCTACCCCTAACTACTGTAATTTGTTTTGTATTCAACTCCATAGATAGATAGCAGGCAAGATAATTTCTAAGAATAGAGCCACTTGAGGGTAATGGTCATGAGAAACTCTATTTGTCACAGAAGAAGGGACCAGAATCAGGTCATATTTCCTCAGGTTGTGCAAATCTCTGCTTGAGATTTGAAGAATTGTAAATTAGTATAGGTAGGCCAACTTGGCTGCCACAGTAGTCAAGTGAAAAAAGAGAACTTTAGATCCTTCTGAGTTTATACTAGAAAATATAGGTTTCTGTGCCCTTAGAGAAGCTGAAGTGGTTAAGAAGTGTTAGTTGAGGATCACTGTCTTGGTCATAGGGCCATAAATTTTGCATAAGGCTCAGTTTAAGGACATAATTTCCTTTTGGGATTTTGTTTCTTGTATATTATGCACTAACAAGAAATATAAATGACTACTGTATGCAGTAATTAGAAAAATAAGTTAATAACAATAAAAAACCAACTATAATAACTTTAACAACAAAGAAGATCTGGATGTGAAAAAAATGTAAGATCCTTAAATGGTCGGATATAAATTTCATGCCCTACCTTAGCCAGGGTTTGTGAAAGATAGCTGGGAAAGGAAGAAGAGCACATCAGTGAAGTAGAATGTTTAAAGCTCAGAGCAAAACCTTCTAATGAGAATACAATCCAGCAGATACCACACGGCTTTTGAAAAGAGTATGTCACCAATTACTAATCCCTTGATTTGCCACAAATCTCAGTTCTTAGTCTTGGAGAGATCTGTTGGGTATAAAGTAAAAAAAAAAGCAAAGTAAAGTAAAGCAAAGCAAAGTAAAGCAAAGTAAAACTAAATGAAATTAAATTAAATTAATAAAAAATTAAATAGAATGCACATATAGAGAGTGAAATATCTGGGAATTTTTAATTTTTACTATAATGATCCCCTTCTCCCCTTTTTCAAATGTCATCTCTAATTCTGTAGTGTATCATGCCATCACAAAGACATCCATTTAATCAAATGCCTTCTGCACCTGGGACACTGCTAGTCAATATGTAGTAAACAACCAATGTGTTCCAATCTAAAGTGGGGACACTGTTTCAGAGAGATCCATTGATCTCAAATGGCAGAGTTAGTCTTCT
>JAAGAY010002740.1:0-12322 GCA_011801015.1 Ardeotis arabs | reverse complement strand
GAAGCTTTTCTTGTTGCTTCTTATATCCCTGGCCAGATTCAATTCCATCAGGGCCTTAGCTTTCCTCACCCGATCCCTGGCCACCCGCGCAGCCTCTCTGTATTCCTCCCAGGCTACCTGTCCCTGCTTCTACCCTCTGTAGGCTTCCTTCTTCACTTTCAGTTGGTCCAGGAGCTCCTTGCTCATCCAGGAGCTCCTTGCTCATTGAGTTTCCAATTCAATGTTTGGTTTCTAGTGAGCCTTGGGTCCTCTCATGAAGGGTTTTAGTTTGTGTTTTCAGATGGCTCATACACTTCAAATAAGTTGGAGACTTATGATCATCAAGGGTTATTTGTCCATTGGATTCTCCCAAGGTATTTTTGAAAGTGTTCAATCTTTTAAGTTGCTGACCATGAGTCTCCTTCAGGTCCTGCAGACATCAGCAACATGAAGCTCTTTCCATCTGGCTATGCTTTCAGAAATATTTCTATTTCAAGATATACTGGATATTTTTTTCTAAGAACAGCTTTATTAGCCATTTGAGTCTTCCTTTGACACTTTGCCTTGTAACCAGAAGAATTCTTTAATTTAACTTCCAAAAATTGAAAGACTTACTTGGCTCCCCAATGTACTTCTTGTCACTTAGATTGTGTACACACACTGAAGAGAATAGAGTCTCTGTTTTGTATAGTGTTTATGATAGTTATAGCAGCAGCTCCAGTTAAAATAACTGCCCTGTTACATTAGACATCATCCAAACACAGTAAAATGACAGCTCTTGGACCCAAATTGCTTCTTTTGAGATCACTGATATGCCACCTATCAATAGAAGTCAATACAGAAACATCAGAAAAAGGACCGATATGGGAACCTTTTACATTACAAAGAAGGTGACTAAATAATAGTACATTTGCATAGTTAATTGCTTATTTAATGGTCACATAATTAGCTGGCATTTCTAGCTGCCGTTTAATCTGTCCATTTAGGCACAAAATAGCACCATTAAGCAGTTATTTTTGCTGCACTTTTCCTGTTATTGCCAAGCCTAAGATACCAGATAAACATCATGGTTAATTTAATTACTGTGAATGGATAATGTCTGGTTTTTAATGACATCCACTGTATATTTCTCTCATCAGCAGATCAGAAAGGGAAAAGTAACTACTCTGTCTTTTGTTTTGCCCCTCAGAATTTATTACCTGCCAACTTAGAATACATAGCAATGCCTTTGTGCTTCATCAAAGTTGAACATATTCAATAAAACACTGTGAGAGTATTCAATTTTCCATTTTCTCAACTTTTCTTTCATCTCTATTGTAAAACATTTTTTCTAATCCTTAGAACAGTTCTTCTACTTTAAAAACACTGGAAATGAATCTCTTTTACTCTTTACAGAATTGTTTCAATAAATTAAAGGGAAACAAGTGGTAGGTTGAAATGAAAAACTGATTTTCATTTTATGATCTCAATAAAGTAACCTACTGATAGAAGGAAAAATTACACTTCAATAAATCTTCTCCACCTTATGAGCTTCAGTGCCAAATCAACAGGTTAAAAGTCAACAAATGCCATAAAGCTCAGGTTAGAAGTTTAGGAGGAGAGGGGAAAGGACGTGGCAGAGCAATCTCTTAAGTGTCCAAGTTTCTTTCACTCAGGAAAGCAGAAACATCTGACACAGTACGCAGACCAAGTGAGTAACTGCTTGCCTTTCAGAGAAAAGGAGCTAAGATGGTACCCAAATGCAAGCTCTAAAAGTCCATGAGTCACACTCCTTCTCTGCCTTCTCTTGTACATAACTACTTTATTCCTACATACTCAGTAAAACACAAACATTTCAAAAACTTTAATGCTACCGTGTGTTCACATATTGCATTTGCTTGCTTTCCATAAACTCCACTTTCTGATGTTTCTGAAAAGGACCATTAACACACTATCTCCCTAAGGGCTTAGTTTTTAATGATTTGATGGAGAACAAGGAGAAGACACAAGTAAGGGGGAGGAAGAGAAAGGTATCTCACCAGATGACTCACAGTGAAACAGTGTTTGAGAATAACTGCAGCAGGCTTCATTCCAGAAACAAATTACTCTGGAAGTCCATTACCCATTCCATACCTCATAGTAAAATTAAAGAGAAGGGCCACTCTCAGTGCTGAAGCGTGAAGCCACAATGGAAGCTCTTTCACATTAGCTAAGTGAGCATGAGAAGTCTTTTGGCAGGTTCTTGAAGATCTAAATGAAAGAGGAACTCTCCAGCCTTTAAACAGAAGGAAGATACTTTCTTGGAGGATACTACAGCTGTACACCTCAACCATCTGATATCTACTGGACACCTAGCTATGCTAGCAAGGCACACCAAATGCTGGGAGCAGCATTTTCATTGACCAAAGAGGAACAAGTAACATTTCCTCTGTCATAGTTCAGCCCCACTTGGGACCAAACTACACAGTTTTTCACTCACTCTTCTCACCCTTCAGGAGAATGGAGGAGAGATAATGTAACAAAAAGCTTGAGGTTTGAGATAGGAGTCATTCAAGTTACTGTTATGGGTAAAACATACTCGACTTGGGGAAAACTATTTCAGTTTAATGACCAGTTTCAATTAAATGACCAGTTATCCCCAGGGTGTTCAGCCCCCTGAGCTGGAAGATGAGGATGGAGAGCAAAATGAAACCCCCACAATCCAGGAGAAAGCAGTTATCAATCTGCTACACCACCTGGACATGCACAAGTCTATGGGGCCAGATAGGATCCACATGAGAGTATTGAGGGAGCTGGCAGAGGAGCTTGCCAAGTTGACCTCCATCATTTACCTGCCCTAGTGCAGGCCCTCCATGGGCCACAGTCTCCTTCAGGCATCCGCCTGCTCTGGTGTGCAGGGCTCCATGGGCTGCAGGTGGATCTCTGCTCCTCCATGGGCCACCATAGGCAGCAAGGGGACAGCCTGCTTCACCATGGGCTGCACCACAGGCGGCAGGGGAATCCCTGCCCAGAGCAACTTTACTCTTCTCTCTCCTTTACTGACCTTGGTGTCTGCAGCTGTTCCTCTCACAAGAAGTTCTTCACAATCAGGCTCGGGCAGACACCTCTCATGTCACATCTCCTCTCTTCACCTCTCCTGGACAGGCCAAGCTGTTTGAGCTGAGTCGGGCCCAGACATCCACCCAGTGTGGGGGCCAGAGGGAGAGGGTAGCAAGGCCCACAAAGGCCTCCCACTCTCTGCCCATGCTTCTGCTTCTTCACCATTTTTTTTTCCCCTTTCTAAATACATTATCGCAGAGGTATCATCACCATCACCAACTGGCTCGACCCTGCAGAGCGGCAGGTCTACCTTAGACTCAGCCAAGTCCACTGGACAAAGGAGAAACTTGTAGCAGCACTTTGCAGAAGCTGCCACTGTAGTCCCTCTCACTACACAAAACCAACACACCTCTGTGAGGTTGGGAAATACATCTCTGTTACCACATCCTCATGCCTCAGTTTTTGCAGTAAATAGTGGGAAGAGTAAATGAATTTAAGTTATCAGCCAGAGAAATGAAATTAATATCTGCTGTCAAACTGTTACATGTCTATGAGGTTGTACAACAAATATACTACAGCAAGGTGGCAATTGCATTGACTAATGACAAGCAATATGTAGTGAACTGACTATCAAACAGAGGATGTTCTCAAATGTCAAAATCTTGAGATATATTCTCAAAATATACTTGTGATATCTGTCATCATCAGGCTGTTAGATAATGCATCAGTCTAAATGTATGAACCTTACAACTGTTAATTACAAAGTGATTTCTGAAACCAGATTGTGATCCCATTGGACAAAGTAGCTAAACTTTTAACACGTAGTGCGGTATTTTCTACATCATTTATTGACTGCATATACTTTAGCAAATGTTATGGCTTTAATGAAAATCTAGATGTTTTCAGTGATATGAACAGTACTGAAAAACTGTCCTGCTTATGTTTAAACACATCAGAAAATAAAGAAAGAAATGTTACACAGAGACATTTACAACTGTGCAAAAAATATCAGTTGCTGATGCCCAAGTAACTTGTGGCTCCTACATATCATTTCACTTAATCTTTATTATTTCATGCATGTGTAACTCTCTCCAGTTCTTCAGATTTACTCCTGTTTCACAATCCTCCGAACAAGAGCAGATGAGGCCCATCAGGTTAATACATTCTTATTATGTACTCATAGATTTTACTGTTCTTGCTTTTCAGACATAAGGCTTTATTTATTTAAATGTGGCATTCACCCTTTAGTGCATTTATTACAAGGCTGACATTTTACAATTTTTTTCCATCAGAATCAAACACCAGGAGCATTAACTTTTATTGAGGCCTTTATAAGCATTTATCTGAGTTAGAAGTTTTCAAGGCCACTTATCATTTAGATGTGATGTTGGCTTGTATAATTTTCCTTCATTTTCCTCTTAGAAGTCACATGTTATTCAAGGTGCAACAGAAGAGTCCCCCAAACAACACCACTGCTTTGTGACTCTGGAAGCGGAAAGGAAAAGATTACTTTGGGCAAACGTGTGGGTTTTTGTTGTTTCTTTTTAAGCTTTCTGAGCCAGGAAAGAAAATCCTGATTTCACTCAGAGTGAAAAGAAGCCAGAAATCCTTCTTATCCCATTTTTATCTATTCAAGAACTCTCTGTTCTGGCACTCTATGTTGCAGGAGTAAAAGATAAGTTAAAGAGAAGGATTTGGGAGCAGGAGTGAGACAAGGAGTCAGAAAGGGATGAACTGGCTTTGTTTTCTAAATTGTCCAGCTGCACCTCTCCTGAGAGATCATCTCAGAAGAAAGTTTATAATTCATTTGTTTCTTGTGTTGTTGACACCACTAGCTTTCCTGATATTGATGTGCCACCATATTTTCCTAAGATCATTTACCAGGAAAAGTTTTCTCTTCCTGGTCAGAGTTGTCACCACTAACAAATCCAGTTTTGCTGTTCCAAACCATCCAGTCCATGACAGAGAGAAGGAAAACTCAGAACACCTGCTTTTTAGTCTTCCAAAGGGGAAAATAGTCAGACATTTCATTTTGCATGAGCAATGATTTAGTTTCCCTTTTTTTTTTTTTTTTTAATGTAATAGCCACTTCAGCAGAAAGATGCATAAGATGCTACTTGGCTGTCATTGCATTTCCCTGATTATGAGCTTCTAAGCACTGGAGAAAATATTCATATTTAACAGGAAATAGTTTAAATACAGTCAGTCATTTTGCAGGAGGCTCTAAAGTAACTGTTAATTGTGCGACAAAGCAATTTGCTGGGGTTATACTGGAATTAAGAGTGTCAAAGAATACATAATTTGCTTATTTTTCCAGTTACACAAACCCTACTTCCTTCCCAGAAGAGCCTCAGACTTTTCTTCATTGCACAAGTTGCTGCATAACCCTCAGGTGCACTTGTCATCTGTTTGGCACAGTTAGGAACACTGCTCAGGTACAAAGTCCCTAAAAAGCAGGCAAGAGAGTACTCAGGAGGAACACAGTGGCTGCCCTTGCTAGACATGGGACAGCATCTTGCTCTCTGGGTGTAAGGAAACACCTTCCCCCCCTGGCAAGTCCCTCTCCCACTGACTGCCCCAGAAGCACAGCCTTTTCACCCGGATGAATCCTGTGGCTCTTAGGGGAAAGGCTGCAAGGCTCTACCTCATCCTCAAGCACCACAATAATTCGTCTCCTGCTCAACATTTACAATGCAAGTATTAAGACAATTAGGAAGATTTTTAAGTCATCAGGGACAATTCTAAAGGTCTTTCTTGTGTATCTTCTGTTTCAGACATTTTTTTTCTTTACTACAGTTTCTAATCTACATTACTTTCAAATCCCTTTGCTACTGTCATATTTGTTAGTGGCCCAGTCAGAGCAAGAAATCTTTAATTTTAATATTAGCTTGTTCCTTTAATCATCTGATCACAAAGCATTTTACGAAACGGTTAGTGTTATACTTCCCATCTGCTAGATATGAACGGAGGATCTGAACCTGGAAATCAAGTCTTTCAAATCACAGTTCAATTGGAATAGGGTATATTATTTCACTAGTTAAGCATAACTGTAGCATTCCCTATTTAAGCAAAACCAAACACAAACCAAAAAAAAAAAAAAACAAAACCCAAGTATTTCTAGTGGTTTAGGTTTAATAAGAGGTTTCTCTTATGTATTTTAAATGTCAGGCCAAGCATCATTTGAAAATGTTCCTTTAAGCTCCTTTCACTACACAGACATTTAAGAGATTCACAGTTAGGGAGATAGTTGTCCTTTCTCCACCTCCAGCATATCCCTTCTGGCCCTGCCCCTGTCAATCATTTCCTTGATTCAGAGTGATCTTGGATGAAAATAGAAAAAAGTAAAGGTTAACAAAATCTCCATAGTCATCTTATTATTTCTAGATGTGAGAACAGTATTTGGGAGAGACAAACTAAAGGACTTCTAAGTTGATTATAATAAATCCATGTCTATATATAGATTTAGAGTTACTCTCTGAGGAAGTGCTAGCTGGTGCTAAATTTAATTATACATTTACTTTTACAGACATTGCTACTCTGGATAATAATCCCATGACCAATATTAATATTTTATGTTCAGGAACTCCATTCTTGGAAAGTTCCGTTTAGAGAATAAAATAGATTCTTCAGTCTGCCATGATTATTTTTTACAGTTTGAGTTGATTCTATATTAAACTGTTTCCATAACTAGGAAAAAGGCTATATGAACTTCTAATTTGGGACTAACAGAAACATAACATAAAAATTAAGAAACTCTGGCCTTCTAGATGTCAAGGAGACTTCGAAGCTGAGTTTTTTCGTTTTCATTTGTTCTCCATTTGGTTGTAGAGGAGTAGTCTTTTTTTTTTTTTAATGAGGATTAATTCACAGTCTATAAAAAACTACACTGCTACTTTAACCCTATTGAAACACTGACTTCAGAAGTCTGTATTTCACAATTATCAGAAAAACTAAAGCAAAATTCCTAGATTAATGTCCTCAGCTCCACAGCCTGGGAGGCCTGGATGAGCTTACCGAAGCTGCTATTTGCTTTTTAAAACCAGAGAATGTCAGCTATGGTTTAGCAACATCACACTGTCTTTAGAATACATAAATTTTGCACAGTAAGTGTTATAATGTTTCGCTTTCTGACAGAGTGTTTACAGTATAGTGGTATATTGCAATTTTCTTTAAGGGTGTGTTTACATTGGTGGGAAAGAGAAATAAAGTTTGAACATAGCATCTTCTTTTTCTCAAACCTTGTTTACCCAGTACAAAGCAAGCTCCTGCAAACATCTGATATTTAAAAATAACAATAAAGAAGGAAAAACAAGTACAGGGGAAGAATGACAATTATAATGACAAACCAAAGTCCAGTCCCTCAGCAAATGGATGTGGTAAAGGTTGTAGTTAGGGCTGGACATTGACAAGATTGAAATGGGAATATATTTCCAGTGGAATATCTGAAATCATCAGTGTTATAGAAGAGAAAAATAATAAAATCACAATCAATTAAAACCACTTCATAACCATAGAATGCCAAAAAAACTCTAGGACAAAATAAATTAATTAAAAATCCCAAGCATAATACACACACAGAAAATTCTAGTACACACAACTTTTCTAAACATTAATTAACATAATTCATATTTAATTCAATTAATTTAACATTTGGAAACCTAAAACAAACATTACACACAAACAATCAATGAACATAACCTGACTGGCTTAAGTGTAAGGAGCAGAGCAGTAGAAAACTCACCGTTTCTCTACCAGTCTGAGTTTTATAGTTGATTATGAGCCATGACTGAAGTTTTTCTCCCTGGCATGAGAATTCTCCTCCTTCTCATTGTCGTGACCAAAACACACCATTAAAATGAAATTAGAAAATTAATCTAAAATTACATAAAAAATAAAAATAATCTGAAATCATGACTAGTTGCCTTTATCAACTAAGGAATATTTGCTAATTTCCAAAATACGTTGACTAAACTATAAAAACTATAAAACCAGTACAGCAAATGACCTTTCCTTTGTTAGTGGCTCTGTCACAGCAAGAAATCTTTAATTTTAATACTGGCTTGTTCCTTTAATCATCTGATCACAAACCATTTCATGAATAGATTAATAAAAGCCTTCAGATTATCTCATGGAATGTAAACCAAACACCTCAGATATATTTTAATACTTTCCATGACTACTGGACATTATCTACATAGTATAGGAATAATGACCTGATCATGACTCAGCCAGCCTGAAAGCCTCAAGGAGTTGAGAACCCTCTATCCAATCCTAAAAATGTTTGGCATGAATGCTGGTACAAACATACCTTTTAATGACAGAGAGGGCTTTGAACTTTGCTCATAGGACAGGGACAGGCAGAAGGTTTTGCATCAGCACGACTTGAGCAAAGCAGGCCCATTTTGAAAAGAAATGTACTGCAATAGTATTAATCTGTGGAAAATTTGACTAGGATGATTAAGGACAGAAAACTAGGAACCAACCCCTCGTGAGGACTTTTAAAAACGACTGTCAGTCCTTCAAAGGATATTCAGCACATCAGTGTAGATGTATGCCATGAGAAAGGGAGCAAGTTGCACAATAATGAGCAGCTCCCCAACAGGAAAATAAAGCAACCGAGTATCGAATACAACAAGAATAAAGTGTGAATGTATTAAGCAAGTCATTCGTATGCCGGTTTTCAAGGCAAATACTAGAAAGAATCCGAAAACTAATTATGAAAGAGATATGTACAGGTTCTCACATCAAACAATCTGTCAGGTGGGTCAGACACCAGGGCTGAAGTCTTCACCTGTCTTCTAAGCACACTCAAACTATTCCAGTGACGTAAGTCTCAGGATAGCATTTCATATTAAAAGAACTGATTCTTTAGTATCTAGGCACTGGAAAATGGAAATTCTCTCAAGAATATGTTGAGAATAGAAATAACGAAGATCAAATATAACTGCAGATAAATAAGAGATCTGATAAGCAGTTGCAATACCAGCAAAAGACAAGAAAAGGTAATGGAAAATTACTGACTGAGCCTTGACAAAAGTAATGTACTCCACCTCGTAATCGCTCGTCTCAGTCTAGGCTAAATTGTAGTTCAATTAGTGCTCTTTGGGAGTGTGAGAAACATAAGCTTAACTTCCTTCAGGCCAAAGCAGTATTTGAACTGAGGTACCTTATTTCCTACACAACTGTTCTAGGATTTGCATGAAAACACGTATTAAAAACCACCACTTCCTTTGCTTTGTACTTGTCTTGTTGCTTTTGAAAGAAGAACATAATCTGAAAAGGACTGATTCTATAACAGGTTTGGGGTTTATTTACATCTATTTTGTGTCTTCCTACCAAAGCAGGTACCTGCTAGAGCGCTGCAGGAACACGTAACTTCTGAGTCCTAATTTAAGTGGCAGATTGAACTCTGCTGCTCAAAGTAGGAGCAGATTCCACCCTAGGCACCCAGAATATGAGTCAGGATATCAGCAGGATATGAGTGCAAGATAGGTGCTGGACTGTGGTTTGGCATCTAGGCTTAGCAAATCTGCTTAGAGAGTTCTTTACCATCAAAATCCTTTATTGACTTTGTTCTTTGAGTTCAGTATTTTAAGATATTTTGAGAAAGGAAGTTTTGCAGCTGTTTCCTTTAGCTGACTTTATCAGAAACATTTCTGTATCCACCAATGGTTGTTACCTATTTGCCTGGTTCTTGCTAGGATAGAGTTAATTTTCACCTCAGCTGGGAGAGGAATTGGAGCTGGTAGCACCTGTGGCTGGGGTACACAGCTGGGATAGGTTACTAATTAGCCAATAGCTGGGACAGTTTACCCAAATTGGCCAAAGGGCTGTTCCATACCATGTGACATCATGCTCAGTATATAAAGTGGGGATGGTGGTAAGTGGAGGTTCCTGCTACTTGGGGGGAAGCTGGGTATTGAGATCCACTGCACATTAAGCACATTGATGTGCTTAAATATTTTCTGTTATTTGTTTTTTGTTTGCTTCTTTTCCATCTCTGTTTTATTTTCTTCTGTTGTTCTCTTAAACTTACAAGTTTTGCCTTCTTTTCTATACGAATTCTCCTCCCTGTCCCACTGAAGGGTGGGGGGAGTGAGTGAGTGAGAGACTGCATAGCTTGGTCCTGAGCAGGGCTAAACTATTGCACCTATATTATGTATGTTACTGTGGTGGGTTGAGCCCAGACAGCAACTAGGCACCCATCCAGCCACTTACTTGCTCACTCCCTCAGAGTGGGCTGGCATAGAGAATCAGAAAAGTAAAAGTGAGGAAACTTGTAGGTTGAGATAAAGGCAATTCAATAGGTGAAGCAAAAGCTATGCATACAAACAAAGCAAAATGAGGTATTTATGCACTACTTCACATTGGTAGTAAAATAATAAATTAAATAAAAAATAAAAATAAAATAAAAATTTGTTTAGCTACTTCCCAGGAAAGAGGACTTCTCACATGTAATGGTTACTTGGGACGACAAATGCCATAACTACAAATGTCCCCCCTTCCTCCTCCTTTCCCTGAGCTTAACATCATATGGTATGGAAGGTCCCTGTGGTCAGTTTGAGTCACCTGTCTTGTTGTGTCCTGTCCACACCTCTTGCTCACTCTCAGCCTAATTGCTGGGGGGGAAGAGCAGGTAAAAGAGAAAATGCTGTGCAAGTACTGCTCAGCAATAGTCAAAACATTGTTTTATTATAAACATTTAGTCACAAATCCAAAATACAGCACCACAGAGGCTGCTGTGAAGAAAGTTAACTCCATCCCAGATAGATCCAGTACAATGACTTAATTTGGATTGCTGATCTAGCTTCCATACTGTTTCACTATGACCAAAAAAAAGTAGCACTACAGATTCCTGTTGTGGTGGTTTACATGGCAGGTCTGATTCTGAAAAATATAAAGGCAAATCCACACTTAAGATAGGGTATGAGAGAGGCTAAAACACAGAAGGTACCCAGGTCTCAAATAAATGTTTGAATCACGCAAAACAAAAATTCTGTTCAACATGGAACATAACTATATTGGTTCCGAAATGCCTACATGAATGAAAAAGACAAAAAAGGCAACTCTCTAGTTGTTTTCTCAGGTGGCAGATACTTTCAGACAGGCATAAATCTCACTGTTATTTTTTGTTCTGTAGTCTCCCTAGACTTTACCACTAGAACAACCAGCCTCAACAGGCTAAGAGAGTTTGGCCTGTTCAGCCTGGAGAAGAGAAGGCTCTGGGGAGAATTCCAATACCTAAAGGGGGCCTACAGGAAAGACAGGGAGAAACTCTTCAGCACGGCCTGTTGCGATAGGACAAGGGGTAATGGTTTTTAAATAGAGAGAGATAAATTCAAGCTAGATATAACGAAAAGATTTTTTACAATGACGGTGGTGGAACACTGGAAAATGTTGCCCAAAGAGGTAGTAGATGCCTCATCCCTGGAAGCATTCAAGGCCAGGTTGGACGGGGCTCTGGGCAACTTGATCTAGTTAGAGATGTCCCTGCTCCTTGCAGGGGGGTTGGACTAGATGACCTTTAAAGGTCCCTTCCAACTCTAACTATTCTATGATTCTAACTTCAGCTGGACCTTGATTCAAAGAGATGTTAATATGCCTATGTTGTGGTTTTGTTTAGTGAGGGGGGGGGCCTAAGGTTGTAGCTTCTGTAGGAAACAGCTAGAAGTTGCTCCCCTTTGTTCATGGACTTGGCCGGGCCTAGGGCGGACCCACTGCTGGCCAAGGCCGAGCCGATTGGTAGCAGAATGTTCCGTGGTAAAGCCTCTGCGATAACATATTTAAGAAGGGGAAAACAGAAAAAAAGAGAGAAGAGAAGATGTGAAGAAGCTGAGCGGGGGCAGAGGCAGAGAGGGGGAGGTGCAGGCCTCATGGACCTTGCAGGCCTTGCAGGCCTTGCAGGCCTCACCCTCTGGCCTCTCACCAGGCGGCCAACTGGGCCCAGCTCAGCCCGGCCTGGCTGCAAGAAGTGGAGAGGAGATGAGATGGATGATGTGAAAAGATTCTGAGAGGTGTCTGCCAGTCTGTTGTGAAGAACTTTTCTTGTGAGAGGAACAGCTGCAGATGCCAAGGTCAGTGAAGAAGGAGGGGGAGGAGTAATGCTGCTCCTGGCCAAGATTTCCCTGCAGCCTGTGGTGACGACCATGGTGGAGCAGGTTGTCCCCCTGCAGCCCATGGAGGTCCACAGAGGAGCAGAGATCCACCTGGAGCCCGTGAAGGACCCCACACTGGGGGAGGTGGATGCCTGAAGGTGGCTGTGGCCCTGGGTGGAGGGCCCTCTGGGGCAGCTGTTCTGGAGAGACTGCACTCCGTGGAAGAGATG
>JAAGAY010002739.1:0-24331 GCA_011801015.1 Ardeotis arabs | reverse complement strand
CCGGTTCAGCCCCCACCGACCCCTGGTGAACAGAGGCTGGCCCCGCCTGCGGGGATCCCTCACCCGAGACCCATCGTACCTGTGGCCCTCCACCCGCCCCGGTGCGGCTCCAGCTGCCCCACAGCCCGGGGGGACGGAACCCAGCGACCGGAGCTGCCCTTCTGCACCCGGCCCGAACCGTGCCCTCGCCCCCAACAAAGAAGCCACGCTCTCGCAGCCAAGGTGCCCTTCAAAGACGCCGAAACTTAGGTCAAATAGCTTTAACCAAACAGTTTACTTCTCAGTCTTTTACTTCAGAAAGATACAGAAAAATCCCTACTTTGGCCTTGAGTAAGTTAAGCAAACAAAGGTCTCACCTTGAGGAACATAGCGGTCTATTTCTGCTCCAACGAGGAAACTACGCGCTGAGCCTCTGGAGAACCCGGTGCTTGGCAGCTCCCTCCCCGGAGGCCGCTGCATCTGTCAATTTTATTGACAGCGGATAGGATTTTAAGGACTGGATTAGAAAATCAGCTCTGTCTGTGTCTACACAAAGTTGCCACCTTGTGTAAACAGCTTGAGCTTTGACAGTGGCACATACAAGGCAACTCACACCTTAGGGTGGATGCAAACAATAGCAAAATCGCTCCGTGCATCACATTGCTCTGTGCTGAACGGCTGCATACGGTATTTACATTTCTTAAAATAAGAAACAGGACACTGAGAAAACTGGACACAGATTTAAAATGAAGAGCAGCTGTACTGAAATAACCCTGAGGATCGAGTATTTCCCACGTACGAGCAACACCTGGAACAGCAGTGCCCTCTCCAGCCGAGTTCTGCAATACTGAGTCGTGATCGCATCTACTCTTTACGCGACTAAAACCAGCTCAATCGACCTGCCCCCACAGGATCGTCAAACGCCAATTTTCGTAGTCTGTCTGGACTGGGTAGACCGACTAGAGTGGACTTTACTTTTCCCCAGATGAGGTTTCCAAAACAGCACACCAGCTCTCCAGGTGAATTCTTGTAACACAGAAAAAATAGAAGCGTGACTTCTTGTGCCTTACAAGGCATACTGTTATTTCAACGGCTTCACACGGGCTTTTTCTTTTTGCCTTCTAACAGCACAGGAACAGTGGCTCATCCTAGCCTGTGACCCACTAAACCCCCGAACCTTTACTCCAAGCAGATAAAAAAAATACCTTCCTATTAAATATCATAAATAGGCAAAAAACTGAGATAACTAGATGACCTTTAAAGGTCCCTTCCAACCCAAACTATTCTATAATTCCAGAACTTGATTTCATAAGGAAACTTGAGGTTACTCCGCAGATTCCGAAGAGCTGAAGACCTCCTTTGGAGCTGCTCTATGATCTTTCCAAGTCCTCCTGCCAGCCCAGGACCACGGAGAACAGAACAAAGCACCTTCTGCCTGTCAGCGCTCAAACACGGGAAAGAATTTCATTTTCCCATTTCCTCTCTCTGCAGTCTTCTCCCTCATGGCAGTATCAAATAGAGAACAGGAGAAAACAAGAGAGTCTTGCCAAAGTGCAGAAACGCACACCCGACAAGCACAGATGTAAAACCATCGCCTTGAGAAATCGAGGTGAGAGACTCCATCCTTTCCTTTCAATCTGCGCTTTGGCAGCTGGCTGCCAGCGTCACCAGCCCAGCCTGCCTTCGCTCCGTGGCATCTGACCCCTCACCTCACGCCAGGGAAGGCATCTCCTTACTATATATTCTTACGGCAGTCCCTGCTGTCCCTTGCTCAGGCTCCCGATGAACTCTGTTCTGCACCTCCTTGCTCCTCTCGCAGGTGCGGAGGGCCACAGCACAGGAGGTACCTGCCCCTTCTGTTACATCCGTTAAGGAAGATCTTTCCCCTGGAGTCTGTTTTTTGCCTCATCCACGACCTATTTTAGTAAGTGTTTTGAAGATACTGATACCTGAGGCAACTGGACTGCTAGAGCTACCCCACAGCAGCGGTCAGTCTACCTCTAGTTGAACTTCAAGTGTCATGGCTTAAGCTAATCCCTTTTACTGTGCCACCAGACGACGCCTCGATCACGTACAACGATCGGACAACAAAAAAACAAGAAGAAAGCTTTAGTACCTTGCTGTCACCGGTCAGTATAACTCCTTCTAACAAAGCCATAATTCTGTTCCGGTTTGCTGCCTTCAACAGTTGAAAAGGGAAATGCTGGACAACAGAGTTCACCCGGCAAATCTGGTCTTCTCTTCTCTGAGCTGCTTCTTCCTTGCTTTACCTCTTTATAATACCTGCCTTTCGCTTCCATTTCCTAGACGCATCTTGGCACTTGGTAGCTAGAGGACAAGGGAGCAGGGGAGGGGCAGGGAGAAGGACAGAGAATTGGAGCAGGGGGAAGGACAGGGGCAGGGAACAGCACAGAGGGACAGACAGAAGAAGAGGGACGCGGAGCAGGACAGAGAGATGGAACAGGATAAACAACCGGGAGAGGGAGAAGGACAGAGAGGCAAAAAGCAATGGGGAGCAGGCCCAAGGGATAAAGAGGAACAGGGAGCTGGATGCAAGAATAAAGGAACTGGGGTACAGCTAAACGGAAAAAATGACAGAGGAAAGAAAGAGGGTCAGGGAGCCAGGCAGAGGGGTGCAGAGCCAGGCAGAGGGATAGACAGCCAAAAAGAGAACAATGGAGGAATGAAGGACAGTGCAACAGAGAGATGGAGGCAGTGAAAGGCAGAGACAGGCAGTGATCTGGGAGGGGTGGGGGACGCAGAGGGAAGCAGGGAGGGCTCAGGACACGAGAGAAGAGGGACACACACCCACGGGCCCGGGACTCTGTGCAGCTCCCGCTCTTGGCACCGTCTGGAGAAGTGTACAATTCAGGCGCTTCTCTCTCCCTCCCACACTTCCTCCCCCTTGCTCTTCTGTAGATCTGCTTACTCGACTGTCGTCCATCGGACACTAGCTAGCGTCTTACACCTCTTTAAGCGTAAGGCTTCACAGACACACAGCGTCTCTCTCTCGCACAGAGACAACACGCAGCCGTACGGTACCTTTAGACAGGCACGCAGACCCTGTTACACGCCAGCGACTCAGTCTGCCGAGGACTATCACCTGGGACGGCTCCTCACTCCAAGAGGCAGGGCTCCTCCACTCTGCAGACGGAGGCAGCTTCCCGTCAGACCCGCTTCGCTTGGTTCTTCAGCTGGCTCGCCTTTCTCCGTTCTCCTCCCCTGCAGCCACGGCAGCTGTGCTAAAAAGACAGCAAGGACCAGACCTCTCCCTCTCACGCCCCCGCTCCGGTAACGAGGCGAGCCGGGAACGGCGCGAGCCAACTCCCGCCGCAGGCAGCCAACGACACCCCAGAGGAGGAACGCGCCTCTCGGCCCTCAGGGCCGCCCCAGCAGACCAAGAGCACGGGCAACTGCTACCGACGGCCGCCGCCGACGGGAAGAGGCACCGCCATGCTGCTCCCGGACACCGGGCATGCGCCGACGGCTGGCGGTGTCCGGGCCGCAGGCGGCTCCGCAACCTGCGCGTGCGCAGAGCTGCCAGTCAACGGGAGGGGGCAGTGAGCAGGGGAGCGCTACTGCGCACGCGCAGCGCGCACCCCGCGGTGCCTGGCAGCGGCGAGCGCTGAGCAACACTGCGCGTGCGCGGCCTCCGAGCCGCAGTACCGCCCCCGCCCGCGAGGCGGCAGCAGGGAGCGCGAGCTCCGCACCGAGCCGCCCCCCGCCCCCCCCGGCCGTACCGCCCGCGGCCCCCGGTATCTGCCCTGGGCCCACGGAGCCGGCCAAAGCCTCGCCAAAAGGGCGGCACATCACCTACCTCCCACCCCTGTAGAGAGCCAAAGCCCAGCTCGCCGCGCTCCTGCAGGCATCACATCAGACTCGGGGTCAGGTTTTGATTTCCATGTGGTTTAATAAGTTAACAGGTTCAGCCATTACACAGCAATGGAATAATTCTTCAACATTTACAATTCTTCAACATTTACAAAGGTGCAAGAACTTCATTCATTCAGGTCGAATTAAGTAATTTTATTTTCATCTCTTAAATAGCTACACAGTTCCTATTTTTTTTTTTCCTCTAAACAATCTGGGGTTAAAATAACCCACCCAGAGAAAAGGCATCCAAGTACAAAAGAGCACACACAAGTAGGGGCGCTAATTGAAATTCAGCGTGGGTATTTGGTCCAGTACCTGTACGAGCAAGGAAAGGTGGTGTGGAGCACTCATGCCTGTCAAAGGAGCTGCGATATCGCAGGAACACAAAGACCTTTGCCAGAAGTTTGACAACCCCTGGGACTGTTACTCTACCGTGACACTCACCGCGACCTGGGGGAGGGAGGGGCAGAGGGCAGAACAAGGCAGAAGACCCCAAAACACGCAAACACCAGCCACCCAACATTCAAGCACCTCGCCAGCTACCCAGGTATTACTTCTCTGTAGGCTTAGCAAACTGAACCGAGAGAAGCCGTCACAGGAAGGAAGCAGCATCACTAAAGACAAAAAAGCAGAACACAAACATTTGTAAGCATATCCTTTGCTACGTGTCCAGTTCTAGTCAAGAAACAGGATGTGCCTGTGGCCCTCATAGCGGTTTAAAGAAATTTTAATTACGCTCCCCTCTACTGAACTGTTTTCTGACTAGCTCTACGCGAATAGTCTCCCCTCCCTCTCCCCCACTTCTGCCCATCTGCCTAAAAACCCATCCTCAACTGCACAAGCAGTGTGAAGGTGCTTGCAGGGGCTGAAGCTGGACTTGCTTGCTCAAGTCTGCCCTTGCGGAGGGTCCATGTAAGAAATATTTTGCGGACGCTACAGAAGCCGGTAAGGCCGCTCTCCTGACACACTAATCAGCCCCGTCATCCTCAGTCACCTAGCAGCGTGACCGGTACGGGTATTTGCAGAACGTGCTCTAATTACAAGTGCGTGCAAACACGCATGCGATCCCTTTACGCTCAAACACGCAGCCTTTGAGCACCCTCTCGCAAGTATCGGGCCCCAGTCAGACATCCATCATGCTAAAGCCTACGGCATCCCCAAAACACTGGGGTTTTGCGGTTCCCTCCATTTCTTCCCATACCTGTTTTCTCTCACCTCGAGAGGATATCCCTTGCAGGCAGATGCTGAGGGCTTTTTTCGACACAGAGGCTCTTAAGAAGCCTTACCAAAACATGGGGAGAGGACAGAAAGATACTTACAAGCACACTCACAGCTAGAGAAATCTATTTTCTTCATAGAAATAAAAAGACAGCATAGGTCACTTCTAGTAACTCTGTTCAGCCAAATTAGGAGGGGAAAAAAAAACAAAACCAAAAACCTACAAACAAAAACCCCAACCCAAAATACATACTTTGGCTTCATTTACCAGTCACCATTTCTACTTGTGTAGCCAGCAGTGAAATGCAGCATTTGGAACGCAGGCCCTCGTAAGCAGGTTGAACTCTTCAGAAGCCTCCATTCGTTCAAGCCCGCCACTCTGCCGCTCCTTTTCCCCCACATATTGAGTCGAGGACCGATTTCACAAGGTGCAAATATTGAGCCTACCCTGAGACAGCAACCCGGCAACTGCAGATCATTCAAGTCTAAAAAGTCAGGTGGCAGCCCGTGCTGCGCACTGGGGTTGCTCCGTGGTCCCGGGCATCATGAAATGCCACAGAACCCACAACGGCACCGAGGTGAGAGTGTGGGTATCCAGAAGAAGTTAAACAGGGAAAAAACAGATTTCAAACAGCATTTCTTCTGTCTTCAAGCCATGAGCACAAGCAGGGATTAAATACAGAAGAGATTTCTTTAAGCAGCAGTTCTATGTGGAGAAACTCCCTGGGACTCTGTCTTGACAGTTTCTGGAGGCCAAAGACCTACGTGGCTTTCCCTTTCCTTCCGAGAAGAGTAGGATGGAAGAATCGTGTCTTACGCCAATAATCACACCTCCCCCATGACGCAGATTCGTTACCGTTCTCGGCTTCAGGAAGCCGGGAGGGTCACCTGTTCTCACACAGCCAGGACTAACAAAATCAGCCACCTACTAGTCGGGAGATGAAAACAACCACACGTGCGAGAAAGGAAGCCATGCACAGATACGAAGAGAAAGGATCAACAGGTTAATCAGGAGTGTATCAGAACTAAAAAACCCACGGTGCACACAGCTGAGCCATTCCCCCTTACCCCTCTGTTCCTCAAACAGCAGTTTACCCAAACACACCAAAAAGCATTCTGCACTCAGCAAGAACATTCGGAAGAAGATAAAAGGTCACAGTATCAGTCCTATGCTGTACAATTTTGAGAAGCAACAAAATGGCAGAAAGTACATCTCCACTAGGAAACACAAGCGAGTGCAGGAATTGCTGTTCGGGGATGCACTCTGCCAGCACTTGACAACATCCCTCTCCTTTGCAAGCTATCTAACCAGACAGAAACTTTCACAGCAATGTACTGCCCGTGATAAAGAGCACCGCCAGAAGTTCAAGGGAAGATACACACCAGCTGTTGTGTGTCCCGTGTGCTGTTCGTTCCACGGACCGCAGCACAGGAGACTCCCAGATGAGCCTTCTGCCAAGTCAAAGCTCAAAATCAGAGTACCTCTGGGAAGCCCATGGAGGTTTGGCCAAAAATTGCCCATTTAACACAGCTAGAAAGGGATCTTCGGTCCCCAACACCAGTGAGGAACTGAAGTTTTGGTTTTACTCCTAGCTTTCCTATTACTTCCTTCCTCTGAGCCAGACCAAAATATCCTGGTTGAAATCTAGGTACCTGTTTGTCGGACATGAACCTCACTCGCCTTTTTCACCTCCAGTCTACAGCAACAAAGACAACACTCGCTAGCCCTCACGACTTCCTCGTGTACACGAGCCCCAGATTCACGCTTTGGAAGTGCGGGCGGGAGGCTTGAGCATTCGTCCCCAGTTGTTCTGCACCAAGAGAGCTCACGCTGCTCTTGCGGTTTAAAGAAAAGAATACAATACTATTAAATGAGAGCTGCTGGCTCTTCTGAAAGTTCCCTTCTGTCAAACCAGCATTTCTAATGCAAGGTTTCCCAGCCGTCCCACTAGAGAAGCGGCACTGTCTGGGCTCAGTCAGTACTGTTCTTTCAAAGCAACCTTGAGATGGTATTAAAAACTAATAAATAAAAACCGAAAATAGAGCGTCAAGTACTGTTAGTGACAGAAGAGGAGTTACAGCAGGGACAGTGCAAGAGAGAATGCCGAACTGGAACCAAACCCTGCGGCTCTGGGAACACGGGCTTGCCTGCAAAGGACAGCGCCGCATGTGACGCCGCGCCGACCCAGCAAAGGAAGGCTACGCCAAACCGGCGGCCAGATCGCCAGAGGCGAGCCGCAGATGGCCAGCTTCCACCAGCACTGCAGCAGGAACTGGTCACGTGCATTTTCAGCAAGAAACAGCGAGCACTCTGACATCTGTAGCACACAGAGCTGCAAACAGAGCCACATTACCGTGTGGACAAGGAAAGAAACAAAGGATAAAGGACACGAAAGAGCTTGGGGATGACAGAAAGACTCCTGGACCAAAACAAACAGATGGAAAAAAGGTTCCTGGTCAGCCAGCTGGACCAGTCTGATTTCTCACATGTGCCCAACCCCCTGGGGAATCAGCAGGAAAAACAGGAAAGAGTCCCTCCTGCTGGCACACACTGGCACTTTCAATCCAAGCCCCGGGTGACTCTGGCCTCCCCTACCTCCGGACACTTTCAAGGGACGCCCTGAAATGCCCACCTGGAAATCCTTTCGGAGCAGCGTACCGAATGCATTCCGGTCTTTGGAAATGGCACGCAATGGCTATATCAGAAGGCCAGGATTTGTCCTTCTGAAGAATACGACACTGTTTTATGTGCACTGTCAAAAGAACAACTGCTTTTTCAGTTGGTCGTATCCCGCATAAGGCAGGGCGACAACCCGCACCTCGAGAGGTATCGTAACAAAAGAGCAGAGCTAGCGAATCCAGCCAGGCCTAGACGATCGCTCTTCAGCAAGGTTTTTTCCTCCCCGTCACCCCACGATGATGACTCGTGTGCACGTGCAGCACAGTCTCTTCCCCATCAAGAACACATGCGGAAAGAGGGCCGCATCACAGGGTGGCAGCACCGACAGCACCGACCAGGCGCTCTTGTAAGAGCTCGGGCTTCTACAAAAACTCACCCGGTGGTTATAACTTCCTTCTTCTTAGAGTCTCCTTCCTTCATCAGCATAGCACAGAAAGCAGGCACCTTGCAGCGCTGTCCGAACCAAGACCGTTCCAACGGCAGAGCCGGGTGGAGACCCGCAGCTTGTTCTGACAGCTCACAGCCCAGGAATACATCGCCCCGCCCTGCCCCTCCGTCAGGTTACAGCCTCTGCACCAAGCAGAAGCAATGAGAGCGTTTAAACGGCCAGCGGCCGTGTCATTCTGTCTCACTAGAAGAGCTGAGCGAGACCACATCCCACACTTCTCAGCAACGTACCTAACCCGGTAGTTTCTCCATCTTTTAACTCTGACGGTTGCCACTTGAGAGGCACGCCCGCTTTCCAGGATGCACCCAGTGATGCCAGACAGCTACGCAGGCAGAGTTGCTTCCACAGCTCCTGAGACCCCCGCAGGGATTAGCACGCCACCTGGATTTTCTGGGAGAGCACGGTGGGGTACGACAGTCGGAGAAGGCTAAGCCCAGGCAGACGAGCAAGCCTAAGCCCTGGGTTCGCCACCTCCGCTCCCCAAACGGCATCACGCACTGGGGTGTCTTCCCTCCGCCAAGGCTGGAGGGAACCGGACTGAAGGTCACAGATACCACGGAGCAGGAAGACAAGAGACTAGAAAAGGATCTCTGCACAATCTTGCTGACGATCTTCTCCCTCCTTCAGTTCTCACCTGCTGCTGTGCTGTCGCTAGCTTTGGGTTTGGATTTAGACTTGAAGGAGAAGCGCTTGATGAGGCGGCGGGAGAAGCTGCCGGCTTTCTTCCTGGTGGCAGAGTTGGCGGTGACGTTGGACAAGTCATCGTGCGACTGGCTCAGGCCCGCTTCCTTCTGTTTGCTCCTTCTCCGGAAGATGAGCTTGGTACCACTCCGAAGAAAGCTAACTGCAGAGACAGAAAGGAAGGAGATGGAAGCCACAACAGTATCCCGGTGAGCCTTTGAGGCAACGAACGCACCCAGCCGTTTGGCCCCTCTCAGATGAGCGGTAAAGATCTCTTCCGCTCCAAGTGGCGGAAGTGCACGGCAGCAGAGCGAATCCCAGCCTCAAACCGCGAGGCAAAGTCTACTTTCAGGAGAGACCGCAATACCAAGCTGCTTCACTAAGCATGCCGTCACATGTTCCCTCTGCGTAAACTGCCTTTTACGCAACGATGTCCTCCCTTCAATGGGAGTGTGCAGTATTGTAAAAGAAAGTAAGACTCGTACGAAGGGAAAACAAGTGAGAATGGCTGCACGTGGAGATGCAGGGAGGAACACGCAACAGGGAAAAGGCCTCTCAGACTAGCTCGTCTCAAGGGCGCCCAGATTAGCCAGTCATCGAGCCCCCGGAACAACTGCCCATGGTTTCACAAGATGCCCAGATCTGAAGACAAAACAGCAGCAATGGCTCCGGATGACTCGTGCTGGCGGGACAGGATGGAGATGTCGATTGCCATCAGCCCCAGACAACCGCAAAAAAGCACATCCAAGACCTGCACGCCACACAAAGCTACAACAGTATTCCCTAAAGAGGGGGCTTGCTTTCTCTTTTCTTCTTTCTCTTCCCCACCCACCAGGTCTCTCAAGAATCTAAGTTATACACCTTTCTACCCACTGACGTGCAAACAAGGGGCCACCAGTTTAAACTGTACCTGGTTGTACCAGGGTACACTCCCGCGAAACTTGTCCCACTCTCATATCCCGAGCAACCAAGATTTTGGCTTGTGCTGGTTTCTGTAAGTTTGTAGCTAACTGAAACAGTTGTGGCTACAAGCAGACAAATCCAAGGTGCACCATCCGCCTAACTGACAAAGCCCGGAAAATCCAGAACAGCAGCTCAGTCGGGGCAGGCCTGCTCCATCGTTTAAAAGCAGAGAGTTTGTGTGGACATCCTACGGTACAAGAGCCCAGAGGCAGTAGCTACTTCGATACTAACGGAGAAAGAGGGAGGGCATCGAGGCCCGTACAATCCACACCGTTGGGCGACCTCCATTTCCATGCCAGAGGCAGCCAAATTCAGAGGAATCATTTACGGATGCACGTCTGATCTGTGGACCAAGAGGCCAGGGAGTGAAAACGGGTTCTGGGGAACACGCAAGCTGTGCAGGCTTCCCATCTAAGAGAACACAGAAACCTAAAAGGCCACAGGAATCGGCCACCTGCACACAGAGGAGCTTGGGGATGCGTGGGAGAGAGGCAGGCTCTTCCAGGCTCCAGCAAAAGCTGCTCCTCGCCACGCCGAAAGCTGGCTGGAGCCCCTGCGCTCGGGCGGAAACTCGGGACATCACTTTGTCCTCAAGTACAACAGGCTAACGTTAACTACTGTCTAACGGTTCATCCTTACCTTTGTGATCTTTCAAGCTCCTGGTTTCAAGGGCTCCTGTGGAGCCAGTTTCAGACTCGACATCTTCCACCGACGGTCTCTCAGAGATGTCCGATCGTGTCGTCTCATCCAGCTCCTGACTGGCCCGTTGTCCCGACGGGGATGTTTCCAGCAGCTGTGATGATTCGATAGAATCGTGCATCTGGTCAGCTGGGCTCTCTGTCGCAGAATCCCCGTAGGCCGCAGACTCCAGGGATGCAGCATAACCCAGAGAAAGGGCCATTTCATCTTGAGCGATAGGTACCTGGAGGGGAGTTAGAAGGGCAGATGGACAAGAAGACAGGGTCTCAAGAATCACATTCGTCTCCCTTCTTCCATCCACGCCTACATACGGATGCATCAGTTCCAATCATCAGCACCAGGCAGCACCGATGCGCAATTGTCACTCTTGCTGAAACATACTGGAACACAACCGATTCCAAAGCAGCACCTCCCTCACTCCCGCAAGCAAGTCCAAGGACAATTCCTTAGATTCTCTACGAGGCTCCTAACCGGCTACGGCAGCAGCCTCCCTTTCCGCAGCTGCCCTTTGTGAACTCCCCACTGGCAGCTGCCCTGCAGACTGGCGAGGTACCTTCGACACCCACTGGGAATCAGCGACAAGCTGCAAGGAAGCAGCGAAAGGGTTCTGCTGAGAACATCGTCTGTGCTGGAACCTTCCCACACCGGTCCCTGCGGCACAGGGTGGTTTCACGCACACATCCCTAGAAACAACCTCCCAGACTGGAAACGGAGCCCTCTAGCTACCAGAGACCTTGGAAACTCCCGAGATGATCAGCGTGCTACGTTTTGTTGGGGTCTTCTTGGCGGGCTTGTTATTCGTCTCGGTCAGCTGCCTGATTGCCGTCTCGGCCACCGGGTCCAAGCCATTGGGCATATGGCTATCCCCTGAGCACAAGAAAGATACCAACGCTTGAAGTAGCAACCTTCAGCACAGGCAAGAGGTTTCTTGCTGACCGTGATGTTTTTAATAGGCAACTACATGCGCACGGAGGTAGAAAACAGAATTTATTATGGACTTGTCCGAATAAACCAAAGGAAGGAAGCTCCATATAGCTCTCTGCTCTTTCAGGCACCTGGAAAGCTTGATTTCCCACCAGGCATTATCATTAAGATACCCTTCTGCTCCACAAGGGCTTCCAAAGACTCCCAAGAATTTGGGCAGCCTTGGCCACAAACCATCAAAATGCCCACAGCGCTCCATCTCGGAGACAAGCAGAACTCTGAGAACAGGGCGAGCAAAGCTCTTTGGATCTGGATAGCTCGGAATGTTCTTGTCAAGCAAAGAAACACTCAGAGTCACAGACTGGACAGCCAAAGTGGAATTTCTTTTACCTGCCCCAACTCACCACCAGCCCTCCGCCCCGCCTTCACTCGGGCACTCGGACAAGAATTCTCTTCTGCAGCAAATGCAGACGAGTTCACTGACCCACATTCAGACTGCCACTCTCCAAGAAAGGCTAAGGAACACACTCCGGCAAGAGCCTCGGATTCCCAAGCACTTACGGCTACCACTGGGCAAGGGGCCACGAGGGCAGCCGCTCTCCAAAAGCACCGTTGTCTTCTTTTCAGTCACTTCCACCTTGGAAGGCGACCTCGATGGTGAATCTTCACAGGGAAAGAGAGGTAGAGAGACAGCAGTAAGCACAGACAAATCTTAAGCAACTTCACTGCTGTATCGCGGCACCCTACACGCACCCCCCGCAAAAAGCTTCAAGCGCACACAGAGAGCCTGCAGAGGCTGGCTCCGTGCAGCTTTGCAGCAACGAAGTATAAGAAGCCTATTGGAAAAAAAGGCACCTGGAAACAGCCTCGTGCATGCTATTTGCCAGCCCCACCTCATGGAATATCCAGCACCACATTCATCAAAACGTCAGACTGCAAGCAGCAACAACTGCTAGTAAGCAAGGTCAACATGCTTTCAGCTCTGCATTCAGGACACTCAGGGTAACTTCCTTAGCAGTGAAGAAAATAGAGGAAGAGTTGCAAAACGCTTAGCTCGACATCACGCAGAGGTTCTGCGGCAGCATATATGTTAAGAGTCGGGACCTCCCACCACGAAAGGGTGTCAGAGAGGCTCGTCCCTCCCTCACCTCCTCCCAAACACAGGGCTGCATCAACTCCCTCCCCCATGGCTACACACGAGGCTCCAGGCAGCGACAAGACACTAAGGGAATGGTGACAATGCCTCTGTTCCGACCCAGGAGCCAAAAGCACCGCGCAAGGTGCGAGTCGGCAACAACCACAACATCCAACGGCTAAACAGTTTTGCTACTGCCCGCGTGAGCGGCCTCAGGAACATCAGGGCTGGGTCTGTGCCCTCACAGTGGCCACTCGTACAAGACGCTTGTCTCGGGGCAGCCTCACCCAGTTTGCAGTCTGCCTTGGGCCGGGACTGAATCGTGGTGACAGTAGTCACGATGGTGCCGTCAGGCATGATGGTCCGGTCCATCTCCACCTTCTTTGTGGGCGTGATGCTGGTTCGCAGAGATGTGGCGTGCTGAGCATTCAAAGATGCAGGAGACTCCTGGAATAGCAGCTACAAAGAGTAAAGCACAGCTCAGAGAGGCTCTCTTCCTCCCAGATGGAAAGGCAGGTGCACGGGTGACAAAAGCTACTGCTCTGGGCACCAAGGAGCCATCCCCGCTACAATGTCAGTTGAACGGAGGGAGGCTCAGGGACCGAGGGCCAGGCGACACCCCTCCTCAGCCTAAGGGTCCACCAGTCCCCTGTGACGAGCCCAGGCTGAACCACGCTTGCCTCCAGCCAGCGGCTCTCATCACGAACGCTTCCAGAGCACGTCTGTGCCGAGCTTACGGAGTCGTGAGCTCACCTCCAATATAATGGTAGCTTCAGCCGCAAGTGACCGCCCAGCTCCTGGGGCCAGGGAGCAGACCTGTCTCCCAGATGGTTGTTTGCCCAAAGAATCAAGCAAAAGCGTGCCATGTGCCAGCAGCACATCTGTGAGAAAGAACAGGAAAACAAAACACACCACAGGACCTTAGCACCTCACATGTCTCCCAGGCAACCCCTGCTTTTAAGAAGCAGCCCTGTGGGCCAACGAAACACATCCCCACGACTCTGGTAGCTTCCAGGTTTGAGACAGGGGGAAGGGGTGGGCAGTGCCCCTCTTTACCAATCCAGAAACCGACTCCCTTAAAGAGCGGGCCATTGTGTGGCCTCCATCAAAAACAGGTGCTGCGGTTAGTCCCCGATCGAGTCCAGATAAACAGAGTTAAGAGCCTTCTGCAAGGTTCTTTCAATACACGGGGGCAAATCCCCACATCCCTCTCCCTCCTTCCGAGTGAAGATGGGTGGGCCACAGGAACCTCCTGGGTTCCAAAAAAGGTCAGAGTAAGAGCGTTTTGCCAAGAAGAACAGACTCCAGAGTTACTTCACACAGTCAGAGGCTTACACAAAGCTGGATATGAAAAATCCTTTGCAGAGTTCACTACCCATAGTACCGACACAGAACTACCACAAGCTCCAAGCACAAGAATTCCCTTGGGTGCTTCTGTCTTACAATCCATCTTATGGCTGCCCATACTTACTTCCCCCTCCGTCCCTGTTCCCTAGCACCTGTAGCTTCAGCTCTTTACTTCTAGGTCCTAACTCCCTGTGGAAACAGAAGAAGACAGGGTGGTATTAGACCATCTGGCAAAATGGCCACGGAGCAAACAACCCCATTCCGTATCTTCCCTCCCTCAAATCTCACATGCCTCATCACCTTTTCCAAAGCTCCAGTACGCGCACGCTTCAGCCGGAAGGAGGGCAGACACTTACAGAAAGAGCTCCTCATTCCACTCCATCTCTGCGCCAGCACCGCCAGCTGTCACCGGCCTCGTCCGCTTCTGCTGCGGGGGGCTGTCTAGCTCTGCCACGCAGCGTATCTCCTCAACTCCTGCAAGAGAGGGACAGAGCAAACGTGTGCGCCCGTCAACACGAGGCAGTGGCTTGGCGGACGCACACCCCTTTCCTCCATTCAAACCCACCCAAAACATCCACTCGCAACAATCTCACTACGTGCGCCCTCGCCCCTGCGGATCAGCAGTATTTTCAGGCTTACCTCCATTCCCCTGGCAGCCCAAGTTCAGCACTCGAAGATTCCTCAGCAACAGCTTAGAACCCAGAGGGGCTGCTGCTACTCTGGACGGGGACTCTCGAGTCAACTTATTGCTGGGTACCTGAAGAATGACGAGAGTCAGACCGTTGCCTTTATCATTCACTCGCCAGCAGACAGCAGCAAGACGCATGACGTTCGTCCTTGCGTCTACTAAGTAGCTCCTCACACCCCGTAGGGGATTACCCACAGAGCCATCAAGAGATGCTGCAGGTTCCCCGAGCTATTGACCTCCGCTGGGCCCTTGTGTTACTGCAGATGGGAAACGTAAGGCAGACAGGAAAAGAGACAGACAAGAACAAGCTTGCTGGTTGCCAGACGGCCAGCTGAAGACGATAAGCCATGGACCGTTCCACGCCTGCAAAGGCTGCCCCGGATGGAGCCCTGGCCTTCAGAGCAACAGAGAGACTGCCAAACAGAAACGTGTCTCAGGCAGTTCGGCTCCACCTCAACACAACTGGCACTCAGCATTCAGGAAACAAGGTACAAACAGAGCTGCCCTTCAGAGCCATTTCTAATTATCCCTACGCCCCGTGCCACAATACCCCACCTCCTACCACAGCGCAGGCCAGGATGCGGCTGTCACTCAAAAGGGAGTTTCAGCCCTTGGATTCCTGCCTGAGCTTCAGCCCTCGGAAGCACCCCGGGATGCAGCGTTTGAGGCATAAGAATGACACAAGGAGAGAGCCTTACCGCACCAGCTCCAGCAGTGCAGGCCTTCAGATTCACCATCATGGCTGGCTGCGTGCTGACAATGGTATCCTCGATCAGATCCTTTATCGTGGACAGATCCGCTCTCCCTTCGTTCTTCTCTCCGAAAATCAAGAGGAAATGCAGGAAAGTCATAACGAGGCAGACACATTTTCCCCTTACACAGCTCCAACTCCCTCTCAAGCCTCTAAGAGGGTACACAGTCTTTCTCCTGGTGATAACCTCCCAGGTACTCTTCTCGTATCCTCTACTCGCACTCCCCAGCGCTTAGAGTCTCCGTGTAACAGCTGCAGGCAAATACAAGCCATCCAAATGAAGCAAACTAAGCTTCTATATCTGTAGTCCACCTGTTGCAGGTTTTGACAATACAGTTTTTACAGTTTGCCACATCCTCACCACCTCATGAGATGGTATATTGCTGCCCTTTCGGGAGAACAGCCAAATTCCCACATCTACTCAGGATAAAGCAACAAGGGCATCAATAAAACAAACAAATCAACAAACCTATCCGCAGCACAATCACTCCCATGTTTGGCTCGTTAAACTCCTAATACCCATGGGTTCCTCAGGCTAACCACTCAAAAAAACCCCCCAAACAAATGAACCAACCAGCCAACAAAAACCACACAAAAACCCCAAACGAACCAACTCCACTCATTTTGCAGGAGGAGGACCTACATAGAGAGGAAGCCTTTTCTGCTATCCAGACTCCCATTCAGCTGTTACCCCAAACTCAGACAACAGACATCAGTACTGCTTTGGAGGATGTGCTGTTTTGACAGAGCTGAGCTAGTATCCCTTCCGGGCTAAAGAATCCCCTCCGCATTTTGTGACAGCTTAGTTACATAGCCAAGATCTGCAGAACAAGACTCAGAAAATGGGACTCAGCATGCAAATTGGGAATACCTGCCACCCTGCCAAATGTTAGTGACAGCACCCTGTTTCTTCTGGCATGATAAGGCCTTGATTTTCACATCAGGTCCCCTTTCCTTGGGCTAAAGAATCCCCTCCCTTGCCCTAAAGGGCCATGACAACGAGTTGCCAACCTCTCCCCAACCTCTCCTGTCTGCAGTAGCCTTCCTCTTAGCTCAGCGCTGTTTCTGCCCCTCCCACCCTTCCTCCAGTCCTCGAGTCCAGCCTCCCACTGTTTGCCGCTCACCTCACGAAGTTGAAGTCTCGGAAGAACCGAAAGGTTCAGTTCTGGTCTGTCCTTGAATGTCCATGACACCAGGAGACCTTCATTCTGTATCTCCTCCAGGCGGATCTCCATCTGGCCCAGAACAATTACCCATAGTCAGGAACAGTTTCTGTTTCTATTAGGTGCTTTTTGCCCCACTTCAAATTCAGCAACCAAAATGCCCTCACACCCGTGCAACAATAAGAGGCAGAACACAAGTGGTCCCAGGCCTATGGGAAGAAGCAGCTGCAGAAGCCTCATCGCTTCGTAGCAAGATCTGGCTTCCTCGCTGCCTTCAGATGCCCAGGCTCCATCAGAGGGAAACAAAATAGGTTATGTCTTCGGCTGAAGAAAAAGCCGGTGGGACAATCCAAAAGAGCAAGTTGGGCAGTCATCTGGAATATTTACCGAGCTACATCAATTAACCATTGCCAAACCTAAGCATGGCCATTTGCAAGGTAGCAACGCGTCTCTAGGAGATCATACTCAGACTGAAACACCATCCAGGTCATCAATAGTCTGCAACAACAAACCAGACTGTACACCATCCCACAGTTCAGGCGAAAAGCTGCACACCCATATACCTAAAAGGCATCATTAACACAACAGACAAACAGAGCCAAGCAGGAAGAACTCCTGACCCAGTATCTCTAGTAAAAACCAGGGAATGAAATTGAACACAGTTCTGAAGTAACTGACAGACTGACATTTATTTACCTCAGTTGAAAGCAACAAATCTGGGACAGGGCAGCCAGGTAAGCATCAAACAAGAGGCGCACGAAAGGCACGGCCATTTGAGAACACAGAACTTGAAGTATTCCAGCCAACAGGCATACGGTAACCTTACCGGCATTTCACAATGCAGCAGCAAGACCTCCATTAGAAGTGCACACGCAATTCTGTACAAGAACAATCAACCCAAAACGTCAACAGGCGCAGACAAGGGGACCCAGAAAATGCCAGCGAGCAGAGGAGTAATTTGATGAGACATGACAAAGGCCACCCGGGTCGCAGCGACCACACAAAGATGAAAAGTGAGCACAGTTGCCGTGCACGGCTAGATTAGCAGCAGGCATGCTAAACGCCAAGGAGAGAGAGCGAGCAAGCTGTTTAAACGACTGTGGAACAGAGGCACAAAACCAAACCGGGATGATCCGATAAAGGTAGGTTAAAAATTTTAATAAAGCTCCTGAGAGCAAAGGGCTTCTAGAACAACCTTCCAACCGACAGCCTGACTCCCTGCCTGCAACAGCATGGGATTGGCTTCTGCTGCCGCAGAGTTACTTCTAATTTCGCCAAGCCTTCCTATAGCGCTAACAAACACGCGGTCTCCAAGGAAGACACCATCTCTAGCGCCAAGACTCTCTTCACAATGAGAACTAAATCACATTTCAGAGAAGCAAATCCAGTCCAAAAGTGACTATGGAGTTATCACCCACTGCAATTTCATAGAGCTTCTATTTTGGAATAAGCATCTACAATATTCAACAGAGAAAAAACCTGTATCGCACTCTTGTGAATGTCTTAAGGGGAGCACTGACAAGCAAGCCACTCCTCACCATGGATTTCTTTTTTCACACCAACAACCAGGACAAAACCATAATTGTACATATGCACAGGACACATCTTTCCCTACCCATTACACCATGAGGGGAATTGAACTTTGTGGACCTTTCGCTTCTTAGCCACCTGCTTAAATAGACGGTATAGAACGCTGCCGTGCCTCAAATCTCTCTGGATTTTGTGACAGCTTCGTTACATAGCCAAGATCTGCAGAACAAGACTCAGAAAGTGGGACTCAGCACGCAGATTGAGAATACCTGCCACCCTGCCAAACGTTAGTGACAGCACCCTCTTTCTTCTGGCATGATAAGGCCTTGATTTTCACTACCATCGGGTCCCCCTTCCTCGACTGGCGTGGGGCTGGGTGAAAGAACAAGTTCAGTGGCTAACTTTTTACAACTGTTACCTGAGCATGCAGCACAGCCAAAGTGACATGATAGGTGTCCACAGAAACAGCAGCTGGGGACTGCTGAGTAACAGAGACAGGGAATTTCACAGCTTCAGCTGACAGATGGCAATACAGCACCTAGAGGGAAAGCGAAGGAGATGAGTTTATATTCGTGGTGAGAGGCAGCCCTGCGATGGCAAAACCTCTAAAAGCAGTAAGCAAGGCTGACCCATCACAGCAGGAAAGAAACGTCGGGCTTACTCCCAGACCCAGTTCCACGCTGCAAACCTGCCACTTCAGACTCCGTAGGTGAGGGAGTGAAGACGTATCTGTGACAGGAGTTCTCTTCTCCTCTCTGCTCTAGGACCCCGATATTTGGGCTCAGCATCCATACACCCCAGCTCCACCAACACATCTGCCCCTGGGACTCTCCCAGAGCTCACACCGATGCACAGCCCCAGAGCTGGAATCTCACATGCCTGTTGACCGGCCTCCAAACTCAACAACAGACCTCGCCTAAAACATCCCCGTTCCACCATCCCAATCACGCAGGCCTCAGAAATCTCAGTACAACACGCCGTTAGTCAACGGGGAAACCCCACACCATACAATTCAGAACAGCAAAGCCTTACCATGCTGTGGTCCGACTGTGCCTTGCACATCACGTGACTTATATTTGCAGCTGGTGGTAGCTGAGGACCCTCTTCAAATGTGATCTGCACTGAACTCTATGAAAAGAGAACTCCGTTAGTCCCCAGTGGTCAAAGTATCCCAGATAGTTTCAAAGAGGACGAACCGTTCTGACGTACGGCCTCAGAGACATTCCGGTTCGCTTCCATGAATTCGGCCAGCACACAGAACCGCCGCATGCTGCAATTTTACCCACCTTGGCTTGTCCATACAGAGAAAGGAAACAAGGACTGCAGTCAAGGCTCAGACTCACAAACACTACATTAATTTCAGATAGGCAAGCCCAAGTGAGAATGGAGAACTGCTCCGGCTAGCAGTCTATTATTAAAGTACGTTAATCCTCCTTCATTGTAGAAGCTTTGCTGCTTTTTCTCTCCCTCCTCCATGCTAATCCTGCCCCAAGTAAAAAACAAAACAAGCCCCCCCCTGCTCCCCCAAACAATCAACAACAACAAAATCCACCCTCAGCATGTGGTACATCAGCTTCTGTGCTTGATTTGTTCTTTTTCCACCCTCTCCTGGTTTATTAGATTACAGTCTCTGCTGCGGAAGCATCCCTTTTCTTCATTTGAGGACTTCCCCACAGAACAGGACTGGTTCTCTACAGAGAACCCTTCTCAAGAAATACGAGACCAAGATAAAGAATTGAGACCATCCCTGCACGAAACCTAACCCTCAAAGATTCCCTCTGCTCACAAGGGGCAAAAAAGAGAGAGCGACCAGGCAAACTGAGGCCAAGGACATGACCACTTGCAGAGCTGCTCACGTTTTAGGGCCAGGATGACCAAGAGAGAGGATAATGGTGTGAGAAACTGCACGCTTTTTCTCAAGTGAACAAGACTACACAGCCACCTCCATGCAACAGACAGATCCAGGTGACAGGCAGAAGCAGGAGGTGGAAGGGGCTCCCAAACGCTAATCTGATCGGCATACATACTACAACCTGAAGAGCTGCTCACCCATCAAAAACTAATCTGGATGCGCGCACTCCTCTCAATGGAGACACGAGGCAGCTCTCCCAGTGACCAAACTTCAGAACCAAAAGACTCAATGGAGAAACAATCTCAGATCGCTCCCTGCTGCTTCACACTAGTAATGCCCGCTGTTCCTTTTTCTCACAAACTGCCTCCACCAGAGCCATGCGTTCACCCACCCGGGTCACTCCAGAATATCAGATCAGCCCTTCTGTCTGCGACCAGAACCTCTACCCAATGACTCAGGTATATAATAATCAGCAGCAAGCTGTTGCCCTGTCCTTCCCAATTCACCACAGTGTCACCGAACTGGGAGGCACTGGCCAATTTCAAAAGATCTCGTTACTCAGTCCACTCACAATGGACTGCATGCACAAGGCAGCATGAATCTGTACATACCCCAAGGCAGGGAAAAAACAGAGAAAAATAAAATGAGAAGGGTAGCATGCACTTGACTGGCAACTCAATTCCTCTCAAGTCTTTGCCGTCTTTTAAGGGAAGTAACTTGAAACCCAAACAGGAAATAAGAAATATCAGCTGCTAACATTTAAAGATCTACAGAAGAAAGCGACACCTTGTGACTGAAGCTTCTCTCTCGAGTACCAGCGATGAGAATAAGACACAGCTGGGAGGCAGATCGACCCCCATCTACCCCCTCCCACAGACCACAGTCCTAGCAGAATCCACCTGCATTCAGATGCTGGCATGCTCTGACCACAAAGCGCTCCTATAAAGCTCCTACGACGTGCGTTACTGGGGTGGTTCAGCCCCACTCGGCAGCTGAAATAGCCCCAGTTGCTCGCTCACGCACCCCCTCACTGCCCCTCGCAGTGGGATGGGGAGGAGAACAGAGAAAAAAAGGCAGGCAAACCTCGTGGGCTGGGATAAAAACAGTTTAGCAGAAAACCAGAGGAAGAGAAAACAGAGATGGAAAACAAAAACAATAGCAGAACATACCAAGGCACGTAATTTACAGTACAACAGCTCACCGTGGATCCTGACGCTGCTCCCTGCCAAGTAGCCAAACCTGCCCCTCAGCACCATCCCCACTTTATACCCTGAGCACATGGCCCATGGGAGGGAACAGCCCTTGGGCCAATTTGGGTAAGCTGTCCCAGCTGTGTGCCCCAGCCACAGGTGCCACCAGCTCCAGCCCCTCTCCCAGCTCAGGCGAAAATTAACCCTATCCTAGCTGGAACCAGGACAGTTACCTTCTCACATTCTCCGTGTTTAGGAAACACGAGGAAATGTGGGCAAATCTAGACCTGAATGAGATTAGGAGTTATTATTCTAAAATTCACCTAGCTGAAAGAAGCCGTGCAGAAACAATAAAACCACAGAAGGAAACAGCCCATCAAGAGGGAAGCGACCGAACAGCATTCCTCCAGGACTAGGACTCTGGAACACTAGCCTCCCTCTATTATCCTTTTACGGCAAACCATGAGACTTCTACCTCAGTTTCAGCATTTTCCTTTCCCTTTCTCAGGACTACACACAAGGGAACACGAGACAGCACAGCCAGAGGAGGCTAAAGATAGCTCTTGAATAGGCAATCGAGACAGTAGTCGACGGTTCTTCCCCAGCCATACCGACAAGCCTGTGGAAGCAAGCTTCTAAATCTGAGGGCCGAGATCCTCCACCGTTCTGCATCCACGCCAAGAACCTGACGTCCTCACAACCGTCTGCTCCTCCACAATACCCACACTACTAAACCCAGCTTTGCAGACATTTGCTTTGTGACATTATCAACGTGTCAGTCCATACAGGTAAAATGAAAAAAATGTGACAGAAAAAGGAGCTAAGAATAAGTCTATCCGGGAGAAAGGGAGATGGCTTCTGTAAGATCAAGAACACAGCCTGGTTAGTAGTCATTAGGCTACCACTCGTAATCAGTCCTACCTTCTCTCAGAGGAGTCGGGCCCACACTCTGGACTCCTCCTGCCTTCGGTATACCTAAGGGACTGTTTTCTAACTCTCTCAGAGTACGATGAAGGTTTCTGAACTTGTTCCAAGTAACCAGTACAAGAAATGTGACGTGAACACAACAACAGGGCCAGTCGATTTTTTGCCCCTGCCCCTATGAAAACCTCTTACCCTGTTTTGGAACCGGCACCTTACCATTTTCTCAGTCTTCGACAACTAAGCACAAGCTATTGACGACACTAAAGGAAATTAAAAGATAAAAGAATCACCAGAGAAGGAATGGCTGGATTCACAAAAGCAGGCACAGCTTGGAGTTTGATGGTTAACTTCATCTTTACCCTTGCGTGGAAAGACCCATTCTTCCACAAACCTCTTGGGAACAGAACATTCATTCTCTTGAAATCCCGTTGGAGGATAAGCTCATCCTAAAATCAATAAACAATTCTGAATACTCTGTCCTTTAACACTATCAGAGCCCCATCAGAGCCCGGACAGAGATAAAAACATCCACTCCCTTTTTCTAATGCTAGTCAGCTAGATCCAAGGCGGGAAAGAGAGACCGGGTGCTGCTACGTTTCTGGTAAAAAGGACAATTTCACTTATCGCAAAAAGCAACAAAGGAGAAACTGTGCCAGCCTTTCCAAGTCAATGTAACATTTGGAGAGTGAATCTAACAAGGCAAAGGAGGAGGTGAGAAGTCATGTCACACATGGAGCAGAGAGAACTTTAGGTGAACACAATGGAACAAAGAAAAGAAATTTTCTTTCTTCGAAAGGAAAACAATAAAAACTAGCTGGGGAGCATCAGCGAGACAGGTCCAGTGAACCAAACCTGTCCAAAACAGTGGCAATAAGCAACGCCCAGCTTCGTGAGCAGGGTCTCTGATGCACCTCAAAATAGGAGGACAAGACATAGGCCAGATGAGTGTTAAGAAAGGGAACATTCAGAACAAGTCAATTCCCTGATCCATCTGTAACAGGCAGGTAAAAACATCAGCCAGGCAACAGGGTAAGCAATCCTACACAGATAGCCCATCCACACTCATACCTGCGTGATACTTGTAGAGGCTGATTCTGTGTATTTCTTACAAGAATAAAACCCGCCTCGAGACACACTGCCCAACCATCTCGCCTCATAAAAATGACAGACAACAAAGTCTCTCAGAAAACTCACTGTTCCCACATGGCCACCACACAGGGCACCAGGACCAGGGAGTACTGGCTACGGCTTTCTTTACAAAACTCTCAAGAGTCTGTGCTCTAAATCCACATTACCTAGTCTCAGATGACTTTGTACATCCTTTCAAGAGAAGCGGTGGACAATATTTTTAAACACTCGCTGCCCTACGATGCTTGACACCAGTAAAACAAGAACATTCCCAGGCTGGAAAAGGAACACAAAGGTGGCTCAATACACGCAAATATCCCATGCTGGTTATTTTGCACTTTGTAATGCCAGGAAGCAACCATCACTTGAAAATAATCATTGTCCTCGCTCTGCACTTTGAAGGAGATCATTTGACTAAATCCTTTCAAAAAGGCTTCTGCTCTGCTACAACTAAGGACTACAGAACTTCAAGAACACTGCGCCTGACCTACGCAATTAAGATTTGTTCCGTCTTGTGCAGTTACTTTCAAGTATAACTGCTTAACAAGCTTTATTAACCCTTCTGCTCTCAACGTGCCAGACGACACTATCTGCTTTAAGCACTGAAACAAAAGGCCATAACTGAACTGCCTCATACTTCCAGATGAGGTTAAGCCCTCCTTCGGCCAAACTGCAGAGGACGCTCATTCAGGTTCTGCAGCCTTTATGTGAACGGCTGTATTCCACAGGGGCAACTTACATGCCTCGTAACTGGAAAGGACCGCCCCAAAAGAAAGACAGGTACCATGCCGGTGACACACAACAGTAGCAGGGTGGGTGGAGGTACCCTGCAGGCAACCCGAGCTACCGTGCAATTACTTCCATACGGAATCAGCGAGGCACGGTCTCCTCCACGAACTTCAAAACTACGGGTGAACACCACGGTAATGCCAGGAAATCAAAGCGAACATCAGAAAATTCGGAGGAGGTTGCTGTGGAAACCGCAGAGTGGCTACATCAGCCGGTTTCATCAGCCCCGACCCCGGCTCCGGCCCCAACGGCGTTAACCACAGCCCGCTGCCCAACACCTCCCGCTCCACGCCCGCGTTCCGTCGCGATCCGGCCCGCCACGCTGGCTCCCCGCGCCAAGACCCGGCAGAGCCCGGCGGGGAGCGCCTC
>JAAGAY010002738.1:0-13951 GCA_011801015.1 Ardeotis arabs | reverse complement strand
CCTTTCCAAAAAGAAAAAAAAAAAAAAAAAAAAAAAGAAAGGAAAAAACCAACCACCTCTAACTTTTTCATAATTTTAAAGCACTATTTTCCATTTTTGTTTGGGTAATATGGACCAGACCTACTCTCAGTAGAGGCGTCTCCTGTACTCTTTTGCTCTTACCCGGAGACTGTTTATTTTACTTCCCTAAGCATTACATTATACATGGATATATAAAATAATCCTCCAGACTGTACCCCTGCCTGCCAGGAGAAGTTCAAGTGCAGGTATAGCCGACAGCGCGATCCCCCCCTCTCCCCAAGGCTGTGGCTAAAAAGGCACAGGATAGCGTGTCCCAGAGACAGAGCCCAGAGCTTACCCACAGAAAATTCGAGCCAGTGAGAAGAAATTACCCATTACTTACTTGAAGCGAGGAGCGAGCTTTGCCCGTGGACCAGGACACAGGAGGATAGGACAGATCCCACAGCCCGGGAGTTGTGGCTGCTTCTGTGTTCCTGTGGCTCGCTTCGTATTTCAGCTTTAAGGTCTAGCTAATCATGAGAGCTGCTACTACTTACATGCTCTAAGTGTTACATTATATCGTGCTTCTAAGGTAAAAGAAAAAAGCAAAATCTGCTCTTATCATTATTAATTACTACTTATATACACTCTTAATCTCTGAAATCTATTGCAATAAACAATGACAGAGAGAAACCATTGCAAATAATGTAAATACAGATACAAACTTAAATATTCAAGATTCCTGAAGTTTAAATGTGTTTGACTATCATTCCCATTTAATTTTCTTATTTTGCTATTTTATTTTCATTAGAAACGGGCAATCATGAGGATGTAGAAGGTTAAAGAATGAATTCCAAATAAATCTCTTGTAAGAAAACATCTGAACTTAGTTTAATGATCTTTTTTGATAATCCACAAAGATTAATAAAAAAAATACAGTCATTCTTTTGAAGTTCACCATTTTCATTATGATGTTGAAATGTCTTCCTGCGGCTAACCTTTGTCTAATCTATCTTGAACATACTTATTTATTTTTTCAGATAGAAAAGGAAATTCAGACAGTCAAATGTTAGTGCTGCTTTTTAATTTCACAACACTAATATTGTCAGTAATTTATCAAACTAGAGGTATTTGGCGGACTAGTTAGAGTTAATGACTCAGCAGCTCAAATATGTCCCCAAAGCAATGATCTAATATACAGGTTCTTTTATGTCCTAAGTTACTCAAGTCCAGTTCTCAGTGACTTGGTTTTACCATCATCACATCATAACTCTAAACATCTGCCTTGGGATCTTTATCTAAAGTCTCAGCGGAGCAGTGAATGGAACCACGGTGAGAGTCAACCTCTCTCTTACAGTAGGTACATACCACTCCACTTATGGACAAGACACGTCAGTGGAACGACCTGGGAAGGCAGCGATGTCTACCCCAAACTCCTCCTGTGAAAAGGTAGTCTGCAGCACTGGAGTCCCACTTTCAAATAACAGCCTTAGGGCATTTAAAGTAGTATGCTAGAAATATTAACGTATTAGAAGTTATTTTGTGTATCATTGAATAATCCTACTATAAAAGGCTGCATTTAGATATTCAGAGTGGGTGTTCCTATGGGTACAGTCCTTTCTCTCTTTTTGCCAAACGTGCTTCCTCCTCATCTCGTCTCTGCCCTTATTGCCTCCTGTGTTTTTGGAGGGCGATGAAAAAGGAAACAGCTCTGTGTCCACAGACCACAATGATGGCTTCCTAGTCATCTTTCTGCCCCCCAGGCACACAGCACTCTCCCTCCACCTTCTCCTTGCTCAGCAATAGGCAACTGGATCCACTCTGCACTGGAATTTCACACATCATCGCAAATAAGGCGCACATAAAGAAGAGAGTGCAAAACCCTAACCACTATTGAGGAGGAAGGGTAAGTGTATGAGGTGGTAGAAGACAGACATATGTGGGGTCATTAAGAAGACACAGGAAATCTCAGGAGGTGGGAAGTTCAGAAGGAAGATGCTGGGAAAACTGCAGAAGTGTTGAACATGGATTGGTGGAAGAAGGCTGGATAGGTAAACAAAAGTGGTGCTGAAGAGGTAGAGACAGGACCATATAATGGAGAGAAAAGAAATGGAAATACTGCTACAGAGTGAAAAAATGGCAAGAGGAGTCATGGTCGTGAGAAAAAGAAAGACTGGAAGAAGGTAGAAGGAGTTACAGAAGGAAAACAACAAATTAAATTGGAAAAGGCGAAAAATATGAAACAAACATTGTTTACTAAAATTAAAATTAAAATCATTAGATCAAAAGGAAATGGTTGTGGAAAAGATGATGCAAAAGTTTGGACCTGGAGTTCGTACACTGCAATCAAGTATTTTGTAAACATTTTAAGAATTTAACTGGAAATGCACTTCTCAGAGCACTGTTTTTAGGTATCACACGTATTATCTGAGAATGTGTGTGTAGAGATAATGCCCACTATACTGAGTATTATAAGGATGAACAACCTAAATCATTAAAAGCCATGAATTTACAATCATTACATTCTACCTCCATTTCCCATCCCTTTTTTTTATGAACTGCAGACATCCATTAAGCTAATGAGGAAAATTGAGCTGAATTTGCTCTAGTCTGCCTGGAATGCCTCCCAATGCTGCTTGGTTCAATAGTTAGTAAGATTTAAATCTGACTTTTTGTAGAGTTTCCATAAATAACCAGCTCAGATTCAGAAAGGTCCAAACACCCCAAATTCCTACTGAAGTCAGTAAGAACAGTGTCTATTAAACTGCTCTCCAAATGTTGTCTCTTTATCTTGTATCAGAAGAACTTCCTCTACTATTAAAAACAATCTCCAGACAAAAACTAAGGGTTTATTTTCCCCTCAGTTGCAATGACTAAATTACTTTGTATTATTGACATAAACATCTCAAAAGACAAAAAGAATCATTATGATGTCTCCAGTGATGGTTATTAATGACAAGGTCTTTAGAAGCTGTACAGTTGTTCTTCATTTCTTTGCTCTCAGTAGAGAAGAAAAAAGTAATTTATCTGTTGTTTTTCTGGCAGCTGTTACTACTTAAGCTTCTTAAAGCACAACTAAAAGAGTATAATAGTAACTTAAGACATCATCAACTTAGCTGTAGTGTTGGATCTCAGGACAGGTTACTGATTTCAACCCATACTTATACTGTAATCAGCAGTGGAAATAATTTGAAACTGCTCTGCCTACACAAGCAGAGCTGATTCCCCCTGAGGACAAGGGAAAGGTTCCCACAGACTTCAACAGGCTTTGGATTAAGTTGTTAGTAAGGAGCTGTGCGGGGTAAATACTGGTGACAGAATCTGGGGCTCTGCCAGATAAACACAGAAAGAGAAACAGGGAATTTCAGAATGCTTCATTCCTGGAAGAGATGAGACTTTCTATCCTTTGTTTTTCAGCTCTAATTATTCCCCATCCAAAAAAGATCAGGAGGAAAGAAACAGAAGACTGCATTTTTCTTTTGCTCTCAAATCTTCAACAGAATGTGAGTGCATTCATGAGAAACCAATCTGTTTTAAATAGTCTTTACTAACAGTGACAACAGCCGAAATATAGGAAGGTATGGTCTAGGAAAACAGTCAATGGTGTTAGAACCCAGAGACAATTCTTCTAAACAGAGTTGCTTCCCTTTTTATTGAATTTGGCAATATTAAGAGCCAAGAAATATCCCTTTTTATCAAATGCTCTTTTTATGGACATTATAGCAAAATATACCTCTAAAAGTTGATTTTGTGCGGATATACAAATATACTTTGTGTGGACATAGCAGAAATTCTAACTTCTATTTAATAATGTTTCTCCTGATTTTCCATTGGTTTTCATGTTTGTGAATTAGTTAAGTGTTAATGCCTTCTGAGTTACATTAAATTCAAAAATTATTACAAAGGGAGGGACCTGAAAAGAAATAATTTAGATACCAGACCAGAATTAAATACATTGATTCATTTTCATGGCATAGGCTGAACAGGTACTAAAATTGTCATATTAGGCTCTACAAGTGGTTAAACATTGTATTCTTTAGATCATCAATGGATTAATCACTATTTTTGTTTTCAAGCACTTTCTGCTCAAGCAGCCATACGGACAAATGCAGCAAATGTGAGCAATGTGTTAAATTTACTGTGGCACAGTAGTGTTTTTAAGATAGAACAAATAGATAATTTTTACCAGAACACCAGATTTAATCAAAGACTGGTGTAGGGCAGCAAGTTCATAAAGACTGTGAGCTTCCAGTACAGAGGAAAGCATTTGTCCTTTTCCTAGCCAGAAAGCACATTCATCTTTCCCAGTGTAGCAGTGCAAATACATGCAATTTACACATTGCTGTCTAAGCGTCTGAAAAAATGTCGCCCTTGAGGCTTTCTTCTTTAGAAAATACAAAGTTAAGCTTCCCACTAACATTTTTTTTTTTTGTGGGAATCATGTAAAAGCAGTTGGGAAGCACAACTAAAAAGTCCCTTGACTGTAACCCGTTCACCACACCCCCAAGCCCAAACTTAGCAGGAAAATAATACAGTGATGCACTTGGGTTGCCTTACCATGGCATGACTAAGAAAGCCATCTTGACAATTAGATTGTTAAAGCATGGGGCCTAATTCAGTGCAATTTTAGTTAATGATGCAAGCTGGATCCAATATTTTATATTCTGCTTTTGTTAGTTGATAAAACAGGTATATGATCCTTGATGAGATTGCAGGTCCTCTGACTTGGGTCTCTTTTAGCCTGGAATAGGTTTTTACTTTAAATGCACAATAGATCCAAATGCCTGAGCTTTTGGTTGTGTTTTCCCTTGAGTTAATAGTTCCTTGGCAACTCACCATGCCTTTTCTACTTGCTTTGCATAAGAAACAGCAGGACAGCGTGAGTAGTTAGTACAAAAGACTTCCTCTTCAGAGAAAATGTACTGCATCATGATCAAGAGATTTTAATATATATTCTATATATGCACACACACATATAGATATATGTGTTGACAAATAAGTAATTAATTTATTGTCTGAACTCGGAGTGTATCTATGAGAACTCCTAGATACATACTGAAAAAGAAGGGCTGTATTCAGAAAATAACACGCAAAACCAATCAGCTTGCTAATATATGTATTGCTCAAGTAAAATATTACCTTAATAAAGGAGCTAAGAACCCACTTGTGTCTATATAGATGTAAATATATTAGAGTTTATTATTTTAGCTCTTGCTTATGCTAGAATTTCTCATTTAAATTACTGATGCAATAAAAAATAATCTCGCACAGCCCAGTGAATAAAATCACCAAGACAACAGTTAAGAACCAGTCCAAATGAGGGCAATACTGTCTAACCAAAAAATCCATGTTTCCTCATCTAATGCTTTATACATTTGTTTCTGCTTGTATTTCAAGCTGCTTAAACCATGGCAAATTGAGCCTTTTAGTCATTCCTCTCATAGCCGTGACACATTAAAATTTCAACATTGCCTTCTGCTTGACAGTAAGGTCAAGGAGATGCTGAACTGGCTTCCCATGGTGTTAATACCCTAACAATAGAAAGCAGCCACCTGGGAACATTTTGGTACCTGCAGTATGGTCTTCCCTCCAACCCACATACTGCCCACCTCTCCATGAAAGCCCGTTCCTCTCCTGACCCTCACTGTGTCATGGAGACCCCTGCCCTGCAGCCTCCATCACATCCCAACTTACCTCAGCACTGTTCCTTGTCGTGCTCAGGGCAATGCGAGAGGATATCAACCTTGAATCCTTTTCCCAGCCTGCTTTCCTCCCTGTTGTGTTCATAAAGCAAACTTCTGGTACTGTCTTTTTTTCAAACCACAGCCTTTTAGCTACATCCCTTTCTCTTCACACTCCCTCCACTCCAGCCTGCCTCAGTGCATCCTCAGACTCTGGAAGATCTGTTAAATGAGAGAAGCAAGCTGGCACGAGTCAGATGAAAGAAAGGTAATTGGCAGAATTTAACTAATCTATGGGCTGTTCTTAAAGAAGACTGAATTAACCTCTGTGGAAGTGGAAAATATGTCTGAGCCATTATGGAAATACCCATGTATGTAAAACTCTGAGAATAGCTCTGTGGCTATTCTCAACAGAAACACAGAACAAAACCAAATAAGCTAACACCAAGAGAAAAAAATTATGCCACTAAATTATATGTTTCCTCACAATGGTAATGGATATTTGGTCTGTGGAAGCAGTGTGCATTTTATTACTCATTTTATAACTGATAGCTGATAACAGAGTGGGATTCATTGAGCAGATAAAAATGAAGCTACCTAGAAGATAGGTGTATAGTCTAATACAGGCGTCTATGCTACCTCATTCATTAGGGGAGAGAGATGTAGAAGAGCCATCCCATGTCTCTGGACAACTATAATCAGATGGGAGAACTTGCTCACTGAAGGATGCAATGACCACAGGAGTGAAGACAATGAGCTTACCATGGATGTGTAACAAACTTGACAAATGTGAATGAGATGAATCCCATACTTCCTCTGCAAATTCATTATGTTCTTCTTTCCCTTTTATCTCACCAACTCTTTAGAATCACCCAGTCAACTCTCATGTATTCTCCTGTAACTAGGTAACAGATCTATTAATTATGATATTTCATAATATTTCTCTATAGAGGAGGTATGGTATGTTCAAAATCATCATGGTTACTGTACTGGGTATAACTGGCAGGGCTTGGGGACAGGTGGCAGCAGAGAAGAACTGTGTAGGAGGAGGCCATGAGCTGCTCTGTGGTGGCTACAGCTGGGTCCAGCTGGCTCTGAAAACCATGTAGGCAAGCCATCATACTGGCTCCGAAACATGTATGGGCAACCTATTGCACACCACAGCAGGGAGGCACTCAGCACCTGTGCTCAGACATTTAAGAAAGAGCAGTAGCTGCCAGTGGCAGGAGGAACAGAGAAGGAAAGTGGAAGGGGACATTGCTGGTGACGTGGCTGGAGACACACTCTCAGAAGGAGGTACCCCACGATGAAGGAGTTACAGCTTTGAGGGACTTCAGCTATGAACGGCCCATGCCAGGGCAGGGACATCCCAGAGGGACTGTGGCCTGTGAGAAACCCATACTGGAGCAGAGGACAATGAGTAAGAAGTGAAGAGCAGTAGAGGAAAGAGAGTAAGCAAGGAGTGTCAGAAAGTAACCGTTATGCACCAGCTCCAGTTGGATGCAGTGCCTGTTGTAAAGGCTATGGGACAGTCTCGGTGTAGCAGTTGATGAAAATGAGGGTAGTTGAGCGGAGGAGAGAGATTGGACTGAAGTTGAGCCTAGGAAAGGGGGAAGGAAAGGTGTTCCCTTGCTGTTTGTTTAATTGTTTATCTTTCATTTTTCTGAATCAATGATTAGAAATTTAGGTTAACTAGAAGGAATAAAATAAAATTGACACTGTTTTGCCTGCAACAGTTTTGGAGACCACTTCTGGTATTTATAAGGCATTGCAAATAATTTCTTCCCTCTCACCCTGACTCTGCCTCTGTTATGACTGTGTCATGGCAGGCCGCAGCTATTTCTCACATGCAAGAATGCTCCTCCTTATTTCAAAATAAGTCTAAGTGTTTGTCAAAAGGCTTCAGGTACAATTGTGACCTTAACTAACACTATTAAATAGAAATTCCAGGTTAACTCACCGCTGATTTTGTTAACTGTGTGAATGTCATTGAGAAACATGTTGAGTTTTACATACTGAGAGAACACAGGCAAAATCTTCCTCCCTGAAAACAGAGGCTTATTTTCATGAAAAGCTAGCTACATTTATATGTACATACACATATATGTATATAAACAAATTTCTATTATGCAACAGGCAATATCATGTTTATTGGCTGTTTCTCAAAACAATGAGAAGCATTTTTAACTGGTATGGCACTTTAAATATAGGATGGTGAGACGTGAAGTAATTAAATTCAGTACCCAAGAACTTGATATATAACTCTTGACACATCCTGTTATAAGCTTTAAGATAGTAAACTGCAATTTCCTAGTGCAAACACTTATTATAGGCTTAGTCGAAATAGAATGACTGTAAATCGAGTCACAAGTTTTATGTGCACATCCTTATTACAATATACACACAGCCATACTTAAGAAAACCCTAGAGTAGAATGTTACACATCTACAAGGGAGGACTGAGGTAAACTCCAACAGAGTTTATTCTTAGAGTCACAGAGTAGCTTTTACTCCAGAAGAAAACATTCTAAAATTATTTCCCATTTTGCATGTCAGCTTAGCTGATAGTCAAAAGATTGCCAGTATTTCTTCAGAAGATCCTTTCAGTAGCCGAGGGCAGTTTATGCTGTGTGCACAGACATAAAGTGACTACACTTTCCTCAAATGGCCATCAAATAAGTGAAGGAAAATCCTTTTGTAATGGTTGCCACGGCCACTTATAATATTTGTTAGTTTGTCATCCACTTCTCTTTCCTTCACAGAATTACTAAGAAAGAGAGTAGACCACAACTTAATTCAATCACAGCAAGCAAAGGATGGAAACAGACCCCACACAATTGCTGTATTTCCTTTCTCTCTTAAGAATGATACTGGCATCTAAACAAAGAATATTTGAAGAGGAGAAAGAATCTGGCTTTCATTTTTGGAAAGTACAACAATAAGCCAACAATATGTTTATGGAGACAATCAATAACATATCCATCTCTGCAACGGTTTGGCAGTCATCCGTTGGTTTCAACTTCCCATTACGCCGTGTCAGAACTCAAGTTACAAATGCTGTCTCCACCTGGTCCAATCTCCCCTACCCTCTGCCCTCCCAAAGCTTATTGCTTATGGTGAAGGAAGTCTCAGCCTTCAGTAAGGTTATTCCCTAAAAGAAGTAATGTATAGTCCAGACTGGGCTATTTTGACTCCTTTCCCCACACTGCTCCTAGGAATCTGAATGGTTTCCTGAGTTGCCTTAGCAGAGCACCATAGGTGCCAAGTGAGATCCCATCCCATCCTTCATGGAATTTCATCCACCCCGCTGGTTGATATCTGCTGCTGCAATGCCATCAGGCAGCGGCTGTGACAGGGCTTAAATGTTCACCTTACCTCTCCTTCTGATACTGAATCTGAGTTCCTCCTTCAGTTGGAACATGTATCACTTAATCTTTCTCTCTACCAAGCGCCTTTGTAACATGTTGGTTGCAGTTTTTTAACTGCATGTGGTAATCCTGTCAGATTTACTGAAAGCTGCATAAGGCCTTTAAGATTTTGCCTGTTGGACTCTATGATGGGAGAGCCCAAACTTTTGTGGTGGATCTGCCTGCCTTCCTTCCTGGAAGTGAGTGTACTGAACACCCCAAGATGACCTTCTACCTATACTGGCATACTCAGAACACAAACTAGAACCAGATGACTCAAAAGAGGTCTTCAGATATGCTAGATAAATCAGACAAAAATCAAAGCATTTGAAAAGAAATTTTCTCTGTTGCCTGCTCTTATCTTTGAATGGTTAAGACCTTTACTTAAGGCCTGAGTTCTAGTCCAGCCATTTCCAGCAGCTTTTTGCACAGCATTGAGCACTGTGCTGTTCCCCTTGGGTGTCTATGTAAACTAGTCCCTTTTCATTATTTGACTAGTCCCTGCTTTCCTCATAGTGCTCCCACTATCTCATTTGTGCTCTCTTTCACTCTTGCGTTGTGAACCTCTCCCTTGCTAAGCTTGCTTGCTTTTAGCAATGGTGCAATTTTCACTTTCTTCCTCAGGATTTTCTGGGCTGAGACAGCCTTGACAAGACAAGAAGATAAGCTGCTTCCTCTTCTGCCTTCCAGCCACAGTCCCCTCAAGAAAACACACAGCACTAAATACTCTTTGGAAATCGGAACGCCTTTCTTATACACGTGTCTGTATGACCCAACAGTTCAGAACTGTTGATTTTTGGGTTTTTTTTCCCCCAAGGATCTGAATGCATTAATGGAACACTGTCCTTACTCTCTGCAGGTCTTTCCAGAGGTAATGGGATGACAGCCATGTGCGTATCATCTTCGCTGCACGGTGCAAGAGATTAGAGCTATGGCTTTTGAAGGAAAGTCTGTATTACCCTTCCTTCTAGGTTAAACCTTTGGTATTGTCTTTCTCTTGAGATCCATTTTCTTGGCTGTCCTTTCAGGCTAGTTTACTCATAGGAGAGCTTCTAAACTTCTGGACTTCCTTCCAAAGCCTTTTAGTATTTTGTCAGAATGACAAACAAATTAGCACATGGAAACAGAAAATTTACTTGACTTTGTCCTGTCACTCCTATTTTCTCTGTTGTGATATTTTCTGTCTTCTATCTGGATGCTCTCTGCATGTATTTGTCAGCAGGACTCAAAGTTTACAACACAACCCTCACCTTGGTATGAGCTACGGAATACATTTGAACGTTGTATCAATGAGCATTTCTATCTTGTCTTTTACCAGTCACATCAGCAAGAAAACTCCCTCCAACATTAACTGGAAATATATTAATGATACAGCTGAGAAATCTCTCTGGTTTCTATTACGCAAAGTGGAAGCCTATGAACAGTCAGAGATCCAGCCGAAGGACGGTGGGACCAACATGCAAACTCTTTAGAGACTGCATGTGCAAATTTGTCCACTAAGCAGACATACCTCTAGTGAAATGAGTGGAATATTGCAAGGATGAGAGATGGAGGCTTGTCTTTGTGGCCTGTTTGAGGGCTATGACCTTGTAACACAAATAGCTCTCTCTGCAGGAAATGTAATTTCTACTGAAGTTGAAAGATGCTGGGAGAATATGCCAGGATAAATGTGATTTTTTTCTTAATAGGTACTGAATGCTGAACTTGTCAGAGCAAGTCAGGGTGAGAATCATCAACAGTGGCACTTGGCATTTATATCTGACATAGAACATACACCAATTAAGCTAAGATTTCAGTTCATGAATAGAGTAGCAAATAGTTCATCTGCATTACAGTCCACAGCTAGAAAAGGCCATCCTTCCAAAAATCTATTTGCCCCTCTGTTCATAAAATTTAAAATAAAATTTCTTTGCTAACACATCAGTGTTCAGAATTAGAATTTAAGTTTTTAATTCTCCCTTAAAATGGCCCTAGATGATGGGCCATCTTTAATTTATGGACATTACAGAGCCATATGAAGAAATTTATAAGGTGCATTTCATCACTCAAACAACAAGTCCTTAAAGGTGACAGCATTTCACTTCTCAATAGATGCTATGCCAAATATAACGTTGGTCTTGTAAGTAGCCATCATTCTCCTGTCCACATCTGAAGGCTTCCTTTACTTTTTTTGCTCCTAATTGCTCTGAGTCAATGCTTCTAACATCTCTGTTCCTTCTCCTATTGCACATTGCACATGTGAATTTCAAAGCTGATGCTTTCCCATCCAAAATATTTTCATATGTGGTTTAGTAGTTTGTGGAGCACATTTTAAGATATGGGAAAGGAACTTAACAATTAGCATATGTAGACATAACCATGTTTTTTACAGTAGGTGGAAAGGGGCAGGGAGAGCACACACACGCTCCTTTTCATTAATTCATCTTGACTCATGCTGGCCCTCCTTTTGCTGGAACTCTTTTTAAGAATTGGGATTTCCTTTGGAAGAGCTTGCAGGTGGCTGTAGTGCTCACTAGTTGGCTATATTATTTTAAACCTTTCTTGTTTACTGAAACTGCTTGCCAATTTACAAGCATTTTGCAGTTTTTTCCACTATTGAGAATGCCTGGTGCAGTCTACTTCATATGGGTATGTACTGCTTGCCTTCCATTAGAAAAATATTTCATAGAAGACAGTACAATGCTTTAAGTATTTTGTTGATTTCATTGCACTCCACTGGATGGATAGGATCCTTCATTTACTTCTTTGCTTTGTTGTAAAAGACATTTATTTTGTCTAGATGCAACTATCAACCTGTACTTGCTCATTAATTTGGCAGTTTCACATTCAAAATACTACTCAGTATTATTCATTAAGATTTGATAAAGAAATTAGAGAGATTAAATATAAGGATAATTCCAGAGGCAAAGAATATGCCCTAAAAAATGAAAAAGTATATAGGCCTTCTTTGCACAGAGATTGTTGTGCTTCATCAACTGAGACAACTGGCACAATCATACTGACCTGTTGATACTGAAATAATTTACATCCATCTAGAGGGAAGACTAAACTGTGCCAGGAAAAAAAAGCATACTGATGCTCCCAAAAGGCACTGTATTGATGTAACTCCCTATGTAGTTCTACCAAAACAGAAATTGTACAGATCCAGCCCTAAGGTGTCACTGAAAGCTGTTACCAAATACTACCTAAATTACCCAAGTCAGCTACAGATTTATCAGGGTTGATGTAGCAATTATTCGATAAAAAATGGAGCCAGGACAGCTGAGATACACTGTTCCTCCTAATAGTAAAGTTTGAGAAACTGTACATTAAACGAAGATACTAGTAGAAAGAGAAAACTTTGCTATTATCTGTCACTAACAACGCTGTAATCATAATGGATTCAGCACCAAGATTCAGTTAAACAGATTCAAACAGGTGGGCCCACAGTAGGAAGAGACTTAAGGAGCAGCATAGAGTCATTTTTAAGGAAGGACTTACTTCTCATGCCTAATCTACCATTTCCAGTTATTATTTACAATTCTTTCATGTCAGAGCAGTGCCGCTAATGAAACCATTTGTGTTTACTGCTTTTTACAGGTTCCTCGAAAACTGATGTTATTTATCTTCTCTAGAACTAATCATAAAACTAATTATAAAAAAAACCTAATAATAAAACTAATATACTAGTTATAAAGAGCAGGCTGCCGTCCAGACAAAGCCAGTTTAATTCAACATTAGTTCAAAGGACAGCATATAAAGGCCAAAAGTGCAACGCTGTGCAACTAAAAGTCAGGCTCCACTGGAAAGCGAAGCACATGTTTACAGAGACGTAACAGGAGGTGAGCTACGTGCAGCTGAGAACTACAACACCTAGCAGAGATTTGGGCAGTTCCTTTGACATTTGCGGTAAAATTCTTCATCTTCCTCACTTGTTCAGGTAACAGTCAAATCATAATTACAATTCATCTTTTCTCACTTAAAAAAAAAAAAATTGCACTAGAAGCAACTACATTCTATATCTAACAGGTATTCATGGACCTCCTCCAGACTGGAAACAGCTTCAGCAAAGTTTCTAGGATCAAGTTTAACTGCGAATAGGGAACATATTATTACCTGGAACTGAAGATTAGCAATGTACGTTAGGAAAGTTCACTCCTCTAGAATAAAGATTATCTACCAAGGCTAAGTTTTCCAGCTGTATATAGACATGTAAACTAAAAATCAGTCAGGAAAACAGCGCAGCTTGCCATAGGAATATGCTGCATGAATTTCGCTAGAGCAGCTCATTCAGCTTCAGTGAATTTGAGTGGAATTACAGCTGCATTGTGTTTGAAAATTGCATTTAGCTGCAGTGTATCTATATGATAAGGAAATTATATTTACTTGTTGTGGTTTTGTTTAGTGAGGGGGGGCCTAAGGTGGAAGCTTCTGTAGGAAACTGCTAGAAGTTGCTCCCCTTTGTTCAGTGGACTCGGCCGGACCTAGGGCGGACCTGCTGCTGGCCAAGTCCGAGCCGATTGGTAGCAGAATGTCCCGTGATAACGCCTCTGTGATAACATATTTAAGAAGGAGAAAACAGGAAAAAAAAAGAGAAGACAAGATGTGAAGAAACTGAGCGGGGGCAGAGGCCCAGAGGGGGAGGCACAGGCCTCACCCTCTGGCCTCTTGCCAGGCGGCCGACTGGGCCCAGCTCAGCCCAGTAATGAACTGACCACAACCCCCATTCCCTCTTCCCACCCTGTGCCGCTCGGGGCGGGAAGGTAGTAGAGCTAATGTTAAGCTCGGGAAGGGGGAGGGGTGGGGAGGAGGTTTTTATCTTGTTCTCTGTCTCATTACCCTGCTAGTTTTAGTAATAAATGAATAGTTTTCCCCAAGTCGAGTC